>JBBMJZ010387325.1:0-15087 GCA_037833815.1 Zingiber zerumbet | reverse complement strand
GCATCACAATCCAACAAGTAGTATCAGAGTAGGTACCGCTCTGAATTGGTGCAACCACCAATCAGGCAAAAGGGGATGATTTTTTCTTTTCATTTTTGAGCTTTTTCGACTTAATCCAAATTGGTATAATTACCTCTTTGGAAAATTCTTTTTCATAGCAAATTAATTTAAATTGGTGCAACACCAATTCAGTCCCAATATTTTTTCTTTCTCCCCACTACTAATCCAAGAGCAAGTCTTGGGACCCTCTCTCTCTTCTCTTTTTGTGTGCAGGATTCATGATCCAGACCGAGGGTTACAACACCGTTCGACCTCCCCTATTCAATGGCGACGACTTCCCATACTGGAAGAAGTGAATGAAAGTCTACCTGAAGGCAGAGTTCAATTAGTGGTTCAGCACCACTAGAGGTTACAAAGCTCCTATCGACAACTCCGAAAATCCGATGGACCCTAAACAGTGAAATTCGGACATGAAGAAGAAAGGCCAGACGTACTTCAAAGCCCTCAACACACTACAATGCGGGCTAACGAAGGAAGACCTGAATCGAGTAGACCCACATAAAAATGTGAAAGAACTGTGAGACAAGCTCATCGAACTGCACGAATGAACCAGTGATGCTAAGATAACTAAAAGAGATCTTTATTTAAATAAGTTATTCAATATAAAAATACAGGAAGGAGAATCGGTGAGTCAACTCCACGCGAGGATAAATGACATCCTCAACGGGCTTCACACCATCGACCACCAAATGGAGAACTGCAACCTAATAAGGTATGCTTTAAACGCATTTCCTTGGAATGCATTGTGGCATTCATCGTGGATGCCTATAAAATTTCGAAGAATCTTTCAAAATTAAAGTTAGACGAATTATTTTGTGAACTTGAGCTACACGAACAAACTAACGTTAGAACCAAGAAAGATGTTGCTCTTTTTGCAGGTTTCTCTAAAGAAAAGTCAAGAACCAAGCCTGAATCTGAATGTGAGTCTGACCAAGACTCAGAAGACGAAGACACCTGGTGAACTTGGTAAGAAAATGTTCACCGGGAGAAAGAAAAACTTCAGCAAAAAGGACTTGCAGATGATCAACTCCACTACCGAACCAAAGAATGTGACTTGCTTCGAATGTAACAAGAAGGGTCACTATAAAAACGAGTGTCCAAAGTTGAAAAATTACAAAACCAAGACAATCAAAAAGAAGGCACTCAAAGCAATATGGGATGAATCGTCTTCAGAGGAATCAGAAGCCGAAGAGCAGAAGCACCAAAGCTACCCCACGTTGATGGCCCGCGAATTAAATTCAGAGGACAAATCGAAAGACGGGTCCGAACCCGAATCAAACCACGAGTCCGTACTCGTTTCCGAAGGTTCCGATGATGTATATTTTAATTTAAGCAAAAAGTTCTTTAAAGTAATTTCATGCTTAAATAAAAAATTAACTAAACATAAAAATCAAAATAAAGTCCTCCTTGAGGAAAACCAACACCTCAAGGAACAAATTGAAAAATCTAATCCAAATCAAGTCGTAAAATTTGATTTGTTAGCATTGTTCTTATATTTCTCTTCTACTGCATACTCAATTTAATTCTCGATTTTTGTCGATAGCTATCCCCCCTCTCCCTCTAGCGCTCTTTATGATCCAACAAGAACTTTAATAAAAAATTTAAACTTAAATTAAATTTAAAATTTAAATTAAAACTTTAAACTTAAATTTAGAACTTAAATTAAAACTTTAAACTTAAATTTAAAATTTAAATTAAAATGTTAAACTTAAAATAAAACTGTAAACTTAAATTTAAAACTTTAAAACTTAAATTAAAACGAGAAGGAAAATTCAACACTAAAAATTGAAATTAATAAACTTAAAAGATTGTTAGAAGATTTAACAACTAGATCCAAAAATTTAGATCTAATATTAAATAATCAAAAAGTAGTATACAACAAATTTGGGCTTGGATGCAAGTCAAATTTAACAAGTAAATCATTTATATCACTAGCAACTCAACATAAAACACAAACTAAAGCTTGAGTTCCAAAAACGTGTCTAACCACGCAAGTAGGAATGAATCAATACTACAAACCTAAAAATAAAATATATTATGTAAAATCAAATAACCATCCAAAACATAAAACTAAATCAACTAAACAAAAATCAAATTCAAACTATCATCAAGTTCAGTACATTTATAAAAGTAATCGTCATAAACCCAAAACTAAAATTTAATGCAGATCCAGTTTTCCAATAATTAGAACGTTGGATGCCCCATCAATCTAGCTTTCCAATTAGGTCAATCATCCATTAAAAAATATTCATTCGTTAATTCACCAAAACTAAGACTAGATCCCTAAAATACCTGAAAAACTAAAAAGGCATCGTCCTACTGCTGCACCATTACCCTGGGGCATCTTTTGCACATCTTTGCTTCCATTGAATGAAAATTACAAACCAAATTAGTATAAATGCTGGTACTTTTGTTCATTATAAAGGAAGAAAGGGTGATCTTGTAGGATGAGTTGATGTATGCCATAAATACAAACTTGAACAAATGAATCTACCATGAAAAACTTGATCATTTACAACATTACCCACACACTATGATAGAAAAACCGTCAAAGGCATCTTTCATTTTGAATTGTCAAATGATGTTTCATGAACTTTCTTTCCGCCTAATTGCAATCTCTGAATTGTCACAGTTTGAGGAAGGAAGTCCATGATTGTACGTAGGATCAAAATTAACAATGCAAGCCAAACAATAGCACGTATTTCCCATTCATTTTCTAGGAAAATTCCAGTCGCGCACAATGTAAAAGAATCAAAATAGCAACCAATAAAATTACAGATGAATATAATAAATTTAGATAACACGTGTAAGCCTATACCCTCATTATGGATAACTAGTTAAGATTAAATTGACATCCAATAGTATAAATGCAATTAATAGCATCAAAGGTAATATAAATTATTAATATTAAAACTTGAATGTTTTAATTGGAAAGGAGAATTTTTTAGACAAATATATATACACACACATATACACATACCATGTTGGCGATGGAAGGATACATATAAAATATTTACATCGATAATAGCCTCCACAAAAACCATCAATAATTAGAACGTTGGATGACGTATTAATTCAACTTTCTAATTAGGGCAATAGTCCATGGAAAAAAATTATTCGTTAATTCACCGAAACTAAGCTCGATTCTTAAATGCTTGAAAAACTGAAAAGACATCATACTACTACACCATTACCAGGGGCATCTTTTGCATATCTTTACTTCCACTGAAAGAAAATTACAAACCATATTAGTATAGATGCTCGTACTTTTATTCATTAGAATGGAAGAAAAGGCTGATCTTGTAGGATAAATTGATGTATTCCATAAATGCAAAATGGAATAAATGAATCTACCATGAAAAACTTATCATTTACAACATTACCCACACACTATGATAGAACAACTGTCAACATCTTTCATTTTAAATTGTCAAATGATGTTACATGAACTTTCTTTCCGTCTGATTGCAATCTTTGAATCTTCACAGTAACGAAGTCTATGATTGTATGTAGGATCAAAATGAACAATGTAAGCCAACAATAACACATATTCCCCATTCATTTTCTAGGAAAATTTCAGTCACGCGTAGTGTAAAAGAATCAAAATAGCAACAAAAAAAATTGTAGACGAGTATAATAAATTTAGATAACACGTGTAAACCTATACCCTCATTATGGATAACTAGTTAAGATTAAATTGACATCAAATAGTATAAATGCAATTAATAGCATCAAAGGTAATATAAACTATTAATATTAAAACTTGAATGTTTTAATTGGAAAGGGAAATTTTTTAGACAATATATACATATGTGAACCAAGTTGGCAATGACGGAATACATATAAAATATTTGCATCAATAATAACTTTCATAAAAATCATCAATAATTAGAATGTTGGACGACCCATCAATCCAACTTTCTAATTAGGTCAATAGTTCATTAAAAGAAATTCATTTTTTAATTCACCGAAACTGAAACTCGATCCTTAAATGCTTAAAAAAATTGAGAGAGTGGTATACTACTATACCATTACTCAGGGGCATCTTTTGCACATCTTTGCTTCCACTAAAAGAAAATCACAAACAAATTAGTATAAAGGCTCATATTTTTGTTCATTAGAAAGGAAGAAAATGTTGATCTTGTAGCCTGTATTGATGTATTCCATAAATACCAAATTGAACAAATGAATCTACCATGAGAAACTTGATCATTTACAACATTACCCACACACTACGATAGAAAAATCAACAAAGACATCTTTCATTTGGAATCGTTAAATGATGTTTTATGAATTTTCTTTCCGACTGAATGCAATCTTTTTTTTTTGCCTAAATGCAATCTTTGAATCTTAATAGTTTGACAAAGGAAGTCCATTATTGTATATAGATCAAAATGAACAATGTAAGCCAAACAATAGCACGTATTCCCCATTCATTTTCTAGGAACATTTCAGTCATTCGTGGTGTTAAAGAATCAAAATAGCAACCATAGCAACCAACAAAATTACAGATGAATTTAGAAAACGTGTAAGCTTATACATTCATTATGGATAACTAGTTAAGATTAAATTGACATCAAATAGTATAAATGTAATTAATAGCAACAAAGTTTATATATATATATATATAAAAGAGAGAGAGAGAGCGCCAAGTTGTCGATGGCCGGATACATATAAAATATTTACATCAATAATAGCTTCCATAAAAACTATCAATAATTAGAACGTTAGATGACCCATCAATCCAACTTTCTAATTAGGTCAATCACCCACTAAAAAAAATTCATTCGCTTAATTCACCGAAACTGAGACTCGATCCTTAAATACATAAAAAAATGAGAAGGCATCATACTGCCGCACTATTACCCAAGACATCTTTTGCACATCTTTGCTTCCACTGAAAGAAAATTACAAACTAAATTGGTATAAATGCTCGTACTTTTGTTCATTATAAAGGAACAAAAGGCTAATCTTGTAGGATAAATTGACGTATTCCATAAATACAAAATTGAACAAATGAATCTACCATGAGAAGCTTGATCATTTACAATATTACCCACACATTATGATAGAAAAACCAGCTAAGGCATCTTTCATTTTGAATTGCAAATGTTCATAAACTTTCTTTCCGCCTGATTGCAATCTCTCAATCTTTCATAGTTTGACGAAGGAAGTCCATGATTGTACGTAAGATCAAAATGAACAATGCAAGCCAAACAATAGCACGTATTCCCCATTCATTTTCTAGGAAAATTTCAGTCGTGCACCGTGTAAAAGAATCAAAATAGCAACCAACAAAATTGCAGACAAGTATATCCATAAGAATTTGGAAAAGCACTGATGCCTCCTCTGCATACACCAACTTAGTGTGTTAGTATCACAATTAACAGCCAAAAAGTAGATCAAAAAAGTTGATCATTGCTAATTAAATCCTCAAGTGAAAAATGAACCTTGGCTGGAAGTCAGGTGATAAATTAACTATGAATGTGTATTCAATGTGTGTTTAGTTTAAATGGATATGTGGATCACCGCCAACATTTGTTTGTCAACGAATGCACTGGAGTTCTGAGTCCTAGATATGTATCACTTGTGAGATGAATGACAATTTCATATTACAATTACTGAGCACAAAATTAACTCCGGAAAAGTAGATAATTCAGACAATTTAACCTAACCACGTTCATGTTTAATATAGGTGATGAACTCATGATCTGGATTTATTACTTCCCAGAAGGTTATTCCTCATATCAACATCTGACTTAATCAAGGGCTTTAGGGAGAGAATCTTCAGCCATGTTCTGAGAATCTACAATCACTTGGCTGACTCACTAGCCCTTATGGAATGAATACTCAGCCCCTCTAGTACACATGCTAGTACACCAAAAAAGCACAGAGTCGCTTGTCATCGAGAGATTGGACATCCTAGCCACAAATGTTACCTTTGAATAGGTAGAACATTTTGTAAGGAATGGCAGAGAAAACTTATTACATTTGGAACCAAGGAACACAATCCATAAACTATAGAATTAGCATGGGAATGAAGATATGCAGCATAAGGTTGCTGAGTTCGGTTTGTGTAGCAGTATCTCACCTGCTTAAAATATGGATGCATCAGGTGTTGTTGTGAATCAAGTTTCATCGTATGGAAGTTCCATGTCATCGAGGATGACATATTTTGCTCCTCCATTAGGACTTGAAGAAACAACATCATCATTTTCTCTCAGCTGACCCTTCATTTTTTCATATCTGAGAAATAACAGTAGTTATAGATTAATTCGTTATCATCATAAATTAAAATGTGATGAGCCAGTATGCCAACCTAAGACGCAATGATGTCTTAACAAGACTGCAGTCACTGGATGAGTACATTACTTGACTCTGGTAGGTTGTTTTAGGAAACATGACATGGGAGGAACCAATGGTTACTTATTTACAAGCACACATTTAGTATTTGTTAGACCCTTTGGGTAAAGGAATTACATGTTGTAGATGTTTCGGAAAAAATAACAGAATTAGCTTTCTGCTGGCCTGTAACTAAGTTCGTATTACAATCAAAATTTGATTATAATGTTTATTTTCTTGATTTGACAACCAAATTTAACATTAATATTTTTTAACACAGTATTTTCTACCTTAAGCAGGAACATCTGTCTCTATCTGTGTATTGTTTTTTGCTAGGGTTACTTTCTTCAATTTACTCCTAGATATACCCAGATTACAGATGGCAACCATCACACATTGGCATTATGAAAAATTTCTAAAGTCTACGGCAAGTGTTAAAATTAGCTTCCATAAGGACTTCCCTCAATCAGCCATTTTGAATTGGCGTCATTGAAAGACCAGGACATGATTGAAGTCAAATTACTCAATCAAGTTGAGTTTTGGTGGAAGAGAAAGATGCTCAAGAAACTAAGCTTCCAGCTAACGATCATAATGACTTTAGATTTGCAGTCAGCTTCATGGACTAAATAAACAAGAGATAAACAGGGATCAAAGTTTCCGTTGACTATAAACAAGATGACTTACTTGTACCAGTTGAATAAACTGACGCCAATAATGATTATGAGAAGTCCAACTCCCTTTAACAAAGTAAATGGGTCATGAAAGTAAAACACTGCAACCTGGATGGTCAACACAATAAAAAAAAATAAATCTAAATTCTTTTGCAAACACTCACATTACTAGTATAAAGTCAGAAAGCTAAAACATTATGTAAAAAAAAAATCAAATGAGAATACTGCTTCAAAAGAGTACCACTATAAAAAAATTTCAGTGAGTTAAAGGAACGGATGAAAACATCAATTAGCAAAGAAAGCCTCAAGCACAAGGATAAATGCCTGAGAGATATAGGCACTTGAGTAACTAAATCTAGAAATTAACAAACATCTTAACGACAAGATTTTTTTGGATTAAATTTCAAGGTATTGAAGAAACATGTCTTTGTCGGCTGAAACTTTGGAGTTCTTGCAAGCAGGATGACTTCCAGGACTATTCTCGATGAATACTTTAAAATAGCCAGATACATGAACAGAGGCTGAAATAAGCATATAAAATATGAGATGCAATTCTTCTACTTGACAAATGATCAGCACGTAGCAACTTTTAATCATAGGTTGCATTAACTACATTTTTTTATCTGGGAAAAGCATGATTCATTTCTTTATCCAATTTTCTTGTAGAAATAAGCTGTACACAGGCTGCATTAATAGCTGAGTTTCAGAAATCACCGATCATTTTGTCACTTTGACTCAGAAAAAGACTAAAAAAATGGTACAAACAATATAGACAGAATAATAACTTGCACTCATTCACATTTGTATGTTATGACTTCACATTCTAAAAGATATTTCAAATGAGAAGTCAGTAAAATAATATTTGCAACTGTTATTCATACTTCTCACGAGTTATTTTATGAAGATTAGAATAATGGACAATTTGTCAATATTTATTAATCTTTGAGCCTACGCCTAAAAAAACTAGCAAAGGGGAGATGAGAATGAAAAACTAATAAACTCCAAGTTGTAATTAGAAAGAAAAAACCAAGAAAAGAATATGGTAATATACCAAGGTGAATCAAAAACTTGATCAATTTAAACAAAAAAGAATATAAAGTCCTCACCACAATAGTAACAGCTTCCTTCACGACACCGGCTATGGATACAGTGACAGCACTGGTTGCTGAAATGAGAATATATTCAGTCAATACCTGAAATTTACAAAGTTTAAATGTCCTTAACTTAGTTTGTAAAATGTATATGTGAGTGCAGATACATGAATCATAACTGAGAAAAGACGTAACAACAATGAGAGATATTCTGGTTAAGCAAGAAATACTAACTCATCTGCCATCACATACCATAAAAAATGCCAGTGCTCCTCCAGTAAGCATCAAGAGACAGCTCCGGATAACATGCCACGAGTTATCAAAGTAAACATTTGTGTCAAAATCATGCCAGGGATCTATCACGAGGGAGAGTATTAAAGTTACTACTGCCATCGCAGGAGTAACATAACTCATCAAAGTAATCGGATTCTTTAAGCCTAAATCAAAAATCAAAACAACAATATGAGTCTGAGCGAACTTTTTCCAATATACCAGCTCTATAACTACATAGCATTGCCACTAACATGTCTAAAAAGACAATTCATCACAATAGACAGTCAGATACTCTGACGTGATGAACAAGGAGCCAAACAGTGCTGGTTGTGTTTCAATAAATCAAGGCAGATAGCAAGTTCTGATGTTATGGTAATTGCATTTTGCATTGTTCTGGTAATTAATTCTTGGAAGGCCAGTAAAAGAGGTGGGACAGACAGCTCACCATAGGATTCTTTCTTCATTATTAGTTGAGAATTGACATGAAAAAAAAAAGTGAAACATATTAGAACAAAGAAAAAGAAATTGCATCTAACTTATGAAATTAAAATCATTAACAACTACAAAACAATATAAATGAAAAAACTTAGATACTTCAGAGTCAAGTATACACTAACCTGCAAAAGAATTTGAGTCATGGACCAGCGAAAGCCACTCATAACAGCAGCAAACATAACAAATATAAATCCCCAGAACTGAAACTCAGTCTCCTTGGCAACTGATGGCAATTATACTAGTCAATCTCATCATATAGCTCATGGATATTAACTGAAATATAAACTTTTTGCATTATATTATGTAGCTCCTAGATTAGCAACCACCCAATTGCAAACAGGGATGGAAGGGACAACCTATCATCCTTATAAATATAAAAATAGAGGAAATGCTATGACAGGAAAAAGTAGATCTGAAGCTTCTCAGATGATTGGCTTAAGTAACTCCATCATAGAAAATTCTCAAGTTTTGCAAGCCCAAAAAATAATCCAAATATCCAGCCAGACAAGGTTAAATCTGCAAAATGAAAAATATTTTCAACCTTGGATAGAAGGTTGCTTGAGAGACACAGGACAAGATAGATAGTTCTACAATGGTGTTCTTGAATCAGTTGGAGTATTTAGGATCAGTTGAAAAATGGATTTATAATTAGTGATAAAAGCAGGGATGAAGATTTCATGAACATGTAATTGGGACTCATCATATGAAGTAGGCATGCGTTGTTTGGAAGAAAGTAGTGGACATCAACAATCCATAGCCACTTAGCTTCCTTGACATGCTAGTTAGGTGTTCATGCTAGATAAACTGACAAAGAAAAATACTCTGGGAAGTATATCAAGAAATAAGGTTAACAAACTTCCATGACCTAACACTCATTTTTTTATGTAGATTTAATTTCTAGACATTTTGGGACACTAACCTAGTGTAACCTGTTTCAAATTTAGAGAATATCATTAGTTCAACAACAATTACATGTCCCGTTCCTGCACATTCCTTCTATACAACATTTCAAACTTTGATATGACAAGATTTGATGTGAATCTACTTAGTATCAAGAGTTCCAGAGAAAACATCAACCATCCATGTAGACTGACAGTATGAAATTTCTATTATGCAGCATAAATTTTCAGACAATCCTTCAGCAAATAAAACTGAAGAATAGCAAACCATTTAGTTACCATTTTTAGAGTATTCATATAATTGCGATTTTTGCAATAAAAATGTCAAAATGATTAACGTTGACTTAGCAAATTGTCATTGCTACCTTCAGTGAACTTGGAGAAAGAGAAAAACAATGGCTCTGTCTTTTGAAATCAGAATTTAAAGAAAGGAAGTTGAGAGTCGTTTATATAATTTCAAGATGTTCCACAAATACGGATCCCTTTGGGTAACATAATAGTGCAAAAGCAAATATTTTAAAGTAATAAATCAATTGTACGTCAAAGAAAAAAATAGAATTACGTGCTATAGTCCTGTATCTGGTCTTGAAGCTGAAACTATAACTATAAAATCTTAAAATTATCCAAATCAGAATTCCAAAAATATATTCCCAAGAGTCACTTCCAATAACATGACCACTGATTTAATTTCAGTAAAAAAGACTGCAGCTGAAACATGAATGATGTTGCATTACAGAAATTAAATACCTTTCCAGAAGTTATCCTTTTGATTGTAACAACAGAGGCAAGAAATACATGAGTTGAAATTGACTACAATTTTTTTTTCTAATTAGATTACTTTTAAATGTTTATGGAGTATATGCAGCATAACATGGTGTTGTATTCTGCAGATGGGAAAGCTTGAACTTTCCAAACTAAAAAGCAGCTGCTAATAACATGTCAGCATTACTCCTAGCTGTTAATGCTCATATGCTTAATTGTAGATGTTCATTGGAGCTTATGAATTAACAGTTTTGACCTAAGCAATTAATCATTGGTTAGTTTGAAAATGTCTTCTCGTGTTTTACATAATTATTTGGATAGTTCACACTCTTTATTTCAATAAGCTGATCCATTAGGCAAATGCTGACCAAACTACGTGATTTCACAGGGCTATTAACATAACAATTTTAAGAAATGTTCTTCCGAGGTAGAAGAATGCTTTGTAATTATCATGTTTTGGCATAGACCTTGTGGTTACATAATGTCTTCCCATTGATGCAGTTAAAAGAAACTTTTGACAAAATGATAGTAATATAAATTAATCTTAATCATACCTGTTAACAGAATTCCAAAGGATATGATTATTATGATTAACAGAAGCTTTATACTAGGGGTCTCCAACCTAAAGTAAAAAATAGTAATAATAAGTAATATTTAGAAGCATATCGAGCATATGGAGAAGAAGTGATAAGGGGCATAAATGTTTTCTTTTTATAGGTTAATGAAACCAGGGAGCCTTGCTACTCAACTAGACTAGACGAAAACACTGAGCCATGGCATTGAGCAAGTAAAATCCTAATAACCCGTCAATGTAAAACATGAAGGAGTATAACATTAAGTACTAGATTACAGGGTATTAGTATCAGTTCACAGAAACAATAATATAGTGAGACATAGTAGCATAAAAGATAATACTTAATTTAATGTTAGATTTCACTACGAAACAAATAACTAGTGAGGAAACAATAAAAAAAAAAGGTAACTGATACTTTTATCTTTTTTTTAATGCTACTCATAATGTTTTTCTTCTTTATCTTCCGATGGTGCCTGTGTACCTAATACCTTGAAAACATCACCATAGTTAATGCACTCACTAAAAATGGGGGCATCCTAGACCACATGTCTACTGATTGCAGTCAATTATTGAAAAGGAATGGCATGATCTTATGCATGAATAAATACTTGAAATGTATTCTACACTTATGATGACAATGAGCATTGTTGTCAGAGGAAATTTGATTATATGAGCAAGTATATTTTTTTCTATTTTATGAAAGAAAGTAAGGAGGAAGATTACACATTGTAACCTATAAAGTATGTACAAGAAGATAAATAAGAGAGTGAAATGAAAGAAACAATAGACTAATTTATATAATATAGTAATGGCTCAAAGCAATTTATAAGCAACAATCTAAAAGAGCAGGAACAGAGAAATAAATTATCATGGTGGACGAAATCATTGTTGGTAAGAAATCACTATATACATGCTAAACCTTTTGTTTATGTTATCCAATAAAGTGGAGACTGAAACAATGAAATTGGTTACGTGTAGACTCATCACATCAAAATGAGAGAAAATTAGCAGCACCCAAAATATCTGAACCATTTGATGACTTCATATACACAAAACCCTTCACACTACATATTGCCAACATATATTAGATAGTTGTTTAACATTGCTGGTGACAGGAAACAAAGTAAAACAAGATTGAAAAAAATCTATGTAAAATGGAGATTAATATAATTAACAAAAAAGTGTTCATCTATCTAAACCCACTAGCAAGGTTGTGAAGATTGAGATTGTACATAGGAACAATTAGGTGTTCATGATTTTGAATCATACAATGATAGGATTGTAAGATGTTACAGGTTAAGATATTTTTAAAAAAATTGTATTAACATTTATACATATATATCTAAACTATCTAGTACTAATTTCAAATCATAGTCAAAATGCAAGTAGCAATTTCTACAAGGTGAAGCAAAAAAGGGATTCTTTTACTTAAAGAGTTAAAATGAACTTTCATATGATTAAAGAAATGAATGATAAGCTTTGAACTTTTAAAGTGAAAGCATTTTCCATCAAGTCAAGGTTGTCAGGATCAAGGTCCAACTTAGAAATAATGAGAGAACATGGACCCAAATCATAGGCCTATAAGATCACAACCCAATTCTTATCTTTCTTAATATATAAATTGTCTTGTCTATTTTTGTCATGCCCTGTTTAGATGAGAAAATTAACCCATTGGCCTATCAAACCAATCACTAGCCAAAATGTTTAAGTCTAGGTTAATAGCAACTCACTCATCCAAGCATATAAGGTATCTTTATTAGCCCACAACTAACCATTAAGACAAACCTAGGATGTAAAAAATCTCCACTACTTAAGGCATCGATCCTGTTAAGACTCAAATATAACTCATAGCCAATGATAATCAATAGGTATGTGAGGCTAAATGGTTGTTACACCATCTTGTAGGCAACCTTTTCTGACACTCCACTATGTCTAGGATCAGCCACTAATACAAACTATCATAACCCCTAGATGACACAAATGAAATGTGTCATGTTGCAACTGCCATTAGGCCTTCTATGCAACTGATTAGGATGATTTTGTGATATAAGTTGGAACTTGGGCCTTGGCAGAGACAAGCTTTAACTGACAAACATTGTGAACACCCTAATTTAGTCCCACCCGGTGAATTGCAGGATCATAAAGATTTTTGTAAACTTAGATGAGTGGTATATTATTAACTTGGGCATGAGCACTTTAAGTTAGGCATTGGTCTTGATATGTGTTGGTCCCTGTGCAATGTATGTATGGTTCAAGGAGAAACTAACTAAAGTTGCCCCCATGGGTTGGTGCAGTTGGTCCCAGCATGAGTGGTTGCTCCAATAGGTCTTGAAGTCGATTTCCAACGGGTGCAAAATGCCTCACTAGGTGCCTCCCCCATGCAAAGGGCCGCCGCACTAGAACAAAGGCCCCTCGTGATTTACCCCCTTTTAGAGAGTGTGGAGCCGCCATGGAGGGGCCGCTAAGGTGTCGGCTTCACCTTTGCTCTGAGGATAAACCAACTAAAGTTGGTGGACCAATAAGGGCTACTCCAATAACGGTGGGAGGTGAAATGACTCCAGGCAGGGCAGGCCCCGCCCGGCCCTGGAAGAGGGCAATCCTAGGCGATGGCCCTAGGCCTAAATTTTGAGGGGCCCAATTTTTTTTTTTAATATTATGTTTAATAGATAGTGGAGGAATGAAAAAGATTTAGGGCAAATTCCTTCTGCCACCTGCGACTGCGATGGAAAGAAAACTCGCTGCAGGCTTGCAGCGCCTACGGCCTACGACTCTACGAGAAAGAGGACTCAAGGTATGTCTTCTCCTCCCTTTCTATTTGAAAATATTAGAGGTCCCTGTCGCAATCTCTTCTTCTTTCGCTCACGGCATCGATTCTTCAACGGTTATTTCTGTGATTTCGCATCTCTATCACTTCTCAAGATTTTTTTACCGTTATTTTTGTATCCAAACTTCCAAAGAGATGATAAATACAATACAGGCCATGGAAATTTGTTGGAATTAGAATTTGAGCTATGTTTTTCTTTACTCACAGGTTGCCATCATCGTGCCTCCCTTCCTCGCTATCGGAAAATGCTCGTCCTACTCGCTTCCCTCTGAATTCTGAAACTGTGAAACATCTGGTGTTTCAATGCATAGTTTAGGTATGCTAACTTGCCCTATTTCAATGGTTTCTATTGGCATTGGGCCATGGAAGTGGAAAATGAAAATGGAAGGATTTTTATTTCTTTTATTTTGCTAAGTAATAGTTTATTCTCATGTTTGAAGCATTGAGTCGGTGAGATCCACAGTCAATTCTCTAAATCAAATACTAATTTTTCATTCTTTTCTCATTCCTCACTCCCATACCATCCAACCAAGCTCCCCTAAATTTCTGACAAAAACAGAATAATTTTAAACTGTTGTATCTATGCTATTTGTATAGAACTATTGTGCCTAAGTGTTAGCTGAACTTGCAATGAAGGGATGGTAAATTAAGATGCAAGGATTACGAGTTTTCATACCCAAATTTTCTATCTCGGAGGAGAGATGAAGGACAGGCTCCCATTTCCATATGAATTATTTTTTTTTGTTTGCCTAATTAAGAGACTCAATAAATCAAGAAATATGTTGGTTAACTGCCATAGTCCCCGAGGACGTTTGAAAACATACCATCAAAATATTTGGAATTGAGATAATTCTTTCCTGAACAAATTCATAAACCAATCTTGGCATTCTATTCATATATTGCAAAAGGAGGATTGTCTATTTTCTAATTCATGATAAAATGGTGTACTAGATTCTCTTTTATCCTCAAAGGAGAAGGTAGACTACTAGACTAGAATGCTATTAGAGGATTGTCTCTTTTCTCATTCATGGTAAAACGATGTACTTCTTGGACATTTCCATTCTGATGGAAAGTTCTAACTAGCACAAAAAGTCCA
>JBBMJZ010387317.1:0-15088 GCA_037833815.1 Zingiber zerumbet | reverse complement strand
CCCCCCCCCCCCCCTCCTCCCCCCCCTCCGTCTCCTTCGCCACCGCCAGTCTACACCTACCCCATTCCCTATCCTCTTCCTTCCAATATCCCCTCTCCCTATCAACCCGTCTTCCCGTCTCCTCCCCAACTCTACCCTCCCTTTCCACAGCAGGCCTTCCAATTCAATCTCTCCGCACAACCGGTGGCGTTCTATCCGCCGCCGAACTACCATTACGGTACCTTCTTATTACCTCAGCCCCAGCCCCAGACCTACGCCTATCTCCGTCCTTTTCCGTATGATCCTTTTTCCGCTACTGATCCGGTCCACTCTGTTGGAAATGAAGGGCTCCTTCCAGCACAAACTTCCTCCTCCACCTCCTCGTTGTCGATCCAGCCGGTTAACCATCTCCCTCACAACATTCGCTTCTCTGATCCTCCCTCGTTCGCGCCATCTCCCCCATCCCATCGCCGGAAGAATAGTTACGACTACCACTACCAGCCTTCCTCGGATAAGCCGGTCGGTTCCCCTCCGCCAGAGAACCCCGCCGGCGAGGAAGCGATCGTGCCGTTCGCTGGGCCCGGGGCCATCGTGCCGTTCGCTGGGCCCGGAGCCATCGTGCCGTTCGCTGGGCCCGGGGCTATCGTGCCGTTCGCTGGGCCCGGGGCAATCGTGCCGTTCGCTGGACCGGAGGCGATCGTGCCCTTCTCTGCGTCGGGCAGCGAGCCGGAGAGCGGAGCGATCGTGCCGTATGAAGGAAAGCCGAAGGGCAAGACGTCGCTTAAGGTGCTACTGCTCCACGGGAGCCTCGACATATGGGTGCACGAGGCCATGAACCTCCCCAACATGGACTTATTCCACAAGACGTTGGGGGACATGCTTGGTGCGAGGATTACCAATAGCATAACTGGTAAGGTGGATCAGGCGCCCATAACCAGCGACCCTTATGTGTCAATAATGCTGTGCGATGCAGCGATTGGCCGAACCTATGTGGTGAGCAATAGCGAGAACCCTGCCTGGATGCAACATTTCAACGTTCCAGTGGCTCACCCCGCCGCGGAGATCGAGTTCGTCGTCAAAGACAGCGACGTTGTCGGAGCGCAGCTCATAGGCTCTGTTTACGTCCCAACAGAGCAAATTTACTCCGGCGAGAAGGTGGAAGGGGCTTTCCCTATTCTTGGTACCAACGGGAAGCAATGCAAACCTGGCGCTTTTCTGAGACTGTCAATCCAGTACATTCCGATGAATAGGCTTAGCATTTATCATCATGGAGGGGGCACTGACCCCGAGTACAGGGGGGTGCCGAATACCTACTTCCCTCTCAGAAAAGGGGGAAACGTCACACTTTATCAAGATGCTCATGTTCCTGATGGTTGCCTCCCGGACCTTCGGATGGGAAATGGGATGCAGTACCAGCATGGGAAGTGTTGGTATGACATTTTTGATGCAATAAGCAATGCTCGCCGTTTGATTTACATTGGCGGTTGGTCAGTTTACCATACTGTTCGTCTAGTAAGAGATTCTGGCAATTCACCGTCTCCTATATTGGGGGATTTATTGAAGTTAAAATCACAGGAAGGGGTAAGAGTTTTGCTTCTCGTATGGGACGATCCAACATCCAGAAGCATCTTGGGCTATCGAACAGTAAATTTCTCCTTTTGTTTTCCCCTTTGCTGCTTATACAAAGTCGTATGCTTTTGATACTTCTGCTTGATAAAGCCTGTTGAATTTTCTGCATATTCAATTGCAATGGAACTTAACTGTAACAAATCCAATACAAATGTGTAATTCGTCAAACTTATTCAGTTAATTCTCTTATTTCAGCATATATACATACGTACATACATACATACATACAGTATGTATATAGCTATTCTGTTTGCATTTTCCTTGAGAAATTTGTCCACAACTTGGATGATTTTGGTATCAAATGCCATTGCATGCACTTAGACGCTTCTGAAGGATTTGATTCTGGAGAGTTTAGGCTCTTTGATGCATCAACCGACCAAAAATATCACATAAGTCAGGATTATTGACGAATTGTTAAACACTAACCCAATGAAGCACTATTGTTAGCGAGTTACTATCTTATAATACAAATTAAAAGAGTATCCTATTATTTATAAGGAAAATTATATTCTGTAGGCTTGTCCTATGTTTCTTACTCTAAAATGTTTAGGAAACTCATGCATTTTGATAACTTTCCCATATGTGCAAACCTACTTTTTCTTTCACTTTGTGGAATAAAAAAATGCAATATGCTTCCAGCCCCCACTTCCCACATTCATGGAAGATTATGATTATTCTTATGTGTCAGGTTATCAAATATGTTATTACTTATCTAAGTTGGCATGCCTGCAAAACTTCTTTCAAAATAGAATATTCTGTTATAAATAGTTGACCTGTGTGCCATCCAAGATTTAGAATACCATACAATGAGTTTTTCAGTACATTTTTATTCCTATATGAGCAGAAAAGTTTCTGACATGCACTTGTAAGAATTAAAAATATATATTGTGAATAAAATTTTCATGCTACTGCAAGGCCAAAGTGTTATGCACTGGGGATAAGCTTTTGCATCTTGTTTCAAAATAAGCTGTGAGGAATCCCAACCATTCGTCTCTCTTTCAATTGGAGATACCCACTTCACTTAGTAATTGTTCTTGATGCAAAACACAATACTCAAGAAGTGCTAATGATATAGGTATATTAGAAACAATTTCAATTCCTACTTGTTTGTTGGTTGACATTTTGAAACATATAATCTCTCTCAGCATGCAAACCAGCATGGTGAGGCTTCTGTCCTTTCTACAAGCATTTGATCATTTCAATTAATACATTTATGAATCAATATGTAAATGCAGGATGGGGTAATGGGAACTCGTGACGAAGAGACTCGCCGCTTTTTCAAGCACTCTACGGTGCAAGTTTTGCTTTGTCCTCGTTCAGCTGGCAAAAAACACAGCTTTGTGAAACAACATGTTAGTACTGTTCATGGACATATTGTGTTTGTCATTGCATGAATTACTCATCATCAGGTCTACTCTCCTCAAATTCTTCATATGTTATTTCAGCATCTCAATGTTGACTTATAGTCACAACAGTTAAATATGTTAAGCATTGAAATTCTTATTTTAGTCAAGGGATAATCAGTTTTTTATGGATAATCCATTTTAGCATGACATGTCCAACAGGCTTTGCTAGTTTGTTTTCCTTATGATTGTCAACATGAGCCAAAGTTTGGTTTGCTCATTTAGCACAGTATTACAGGACAAGGCAATATCTAACATGACTCAGTTATATCTGCTACAAATATTTGGATTTTGGATACAGTTCAGACTAAAAAATATTTGAATACAGTTCAGTATGAATTGTGTGAAGAAAATCATTCTAGGTAGTGGTCTCTATGCAGTATATTATTGTTTTACTTTTCTGGTATCAGGAAACAGGAACTATCTATACCCATCATCAAAAACAAGTTGTTGTAGATGCTGATGCTGGTAATAACAGAAGAAAAATAGTAGCTTTTATTGGGGGCCTTGACTTATGTGGTGGCCGTTATGACACACCTGAGCATCCCATCTTTAGGACGCTGCAAACACTGCATAAGGATGACTATCACAATCCTAATTTTGTGGTAACTATTTAATGTACCTTATTTTGATAGTCTCAATCATCTTTCTTCTGATATTCTGTTCTTCTTGCCTTATGTTTCATTCTTTTTGTATTAGTTTTCTCCTATTGAGTATATATACATCTCAAGATGTGACATATAATGATGTGATAAAAATACTATGCTTATTTTTACTAAGGTTTGGGAACATAGGAACATATAAAAGATGTGGTTAATTGATTGGTTGATATTTGAAAAGCCAGAACTGAAATGATTAATTGATATTTGATAATTCATTTCACAAGTAGTTGAATAGAAATATAATGATTTTTGGATTTCTCACACCTCAAGGTTTCCTAGCAAAATATTCAAGACAGATCAACCAATCTTATGTATGTTTCTTGCCCTTGTATTAATTTAAATCTGTTAGATTGTTGTGTGTTTATTGCCCATTCAAAGCCAGTAAAGAAGAACCAACAATCTTCATAATTAAGTTTTTCCTTGAATTTTTATGAGTTTTCAATTTTGATAAATCTGAAGCAAATGTGCTAGCTTGATCTTTAAGCATTATTTTGTGATAATATAAATAACCTTTGTTCTGGTTGTATGGTAACTTGAAACTGCCACACATTATACTAATGGCAAATGGTCTCTCTGATTACATTTTGATGAAGAATGACCTCCTTATATAAATAATTAATCTATTGTTTTTCTTGCTTAGAAAGTTTCACAAAGGTATCTGTTAAACACTATCAGATAGTTATGATAAACAATTATTATTGACATACAGAATTAATGATTTGTTGGATTACCATTAGAAAATTTGAAATTACTTAAGCATCCTAATCTTAATTTTATATTCTAAAACTCCCCTATCTTATTTGTTAACTATACTTGATTGACCAAATCCAACACATTGAAGGTAATATTTCTGTTACTGAAAGAATAAGGTCAATTCCCCAAGGTAGTCCACTGACTCCACTCTACCTATGTATATTATTGATCATCATAAATATTATTAGTAGGTCCCTACAATTTGTAGCATTTACATTTGGATCTATAACACTCCCCCAAGAAGGATCAAATATATTGTGGAAAACCAATGTGCTATTGACATATTCAATTATGAGACTCTGAAGGATTTAATAAATCTATTGGCTGATAATTGGAGATTACAAATGGGTTCTGATTTTATTTAATTGCACTTTTTCGCTGATGAAGTGACAATCAATATCTATGTAGTGATTTATTTTCAAACATAAGATTAGAGTCTATGTGAATGATAGCTTGATTGTTGCAATAAAGATTTGTTGGTGCTACATGAGCATGTCTCAATTTGGTTATCAACTGGTTGGTTGACTCAGATTAAAAAAAAAAGACCTTTGCATATTGCTTTAATTGATACAATGATTTCTTCATCTTGCATACTAGGTTAATCTTCCCCTAGTAACAAATGTTGGAGGTTGCTTTGTATAAACCTTCTCATCAAGATACCTTGAAGAAAGTTATTTTTGTTGTCAAGCTAATGAAGGGGCCAAGAAAGCATAGATATTAGGGGAACAAGGACAAATAAGTGATCTTAGTGATGATAGTGCAATTGTTAGTCACCAAGTGAGCTTTTAGTTGGCCTATAGTGCCATTAGGTGGGCATTTCATAGTGAAAAACCACTTGCATCCCACTAAAGAAAGTATCAAGCTAGTTGCTCTATAAATTTAAATGTAACCTTTAGCTACCAAGTGAACTTTTTTAACTATCTTATAGTGTCATCGGAAGAGCATTTCATACTGAAAATCCACTTACATCCCATTAAAGTCTTCCTTATAAGGAGAAGAACAGATTCAAAGCATAGTTATAGTGGTGAATTTTCATCTCATCATTTGTAGTTTGTCGTCACAAGCGGAGCCTTGGTGCAACAGTAGAATTATTGTCGTGTGACCTTGTGGTCATGGGTTCCAGTCTCGGAAACAACCTCTTGCAAAGCTGGGTAAGGTTGGATCAATAGACCCTTCCTCGGGACCATGCATTGGCGGGAGTTTCTGTTGGGGATCTTGCGGCCGGTTAGAAGGGGGTTGAATAGTTGTCGCCGCCAAATTGATAGCTTCCTACGTACTTGTTAGTTGCGCAGCGGAAATTTAATACTAAAAACAAATACGAAAGCTAAACTAAAGACTAAGACTAAGAAAAGAAATGCAAACCGCTAACACGTCAATGTAACGTGGTTCGGAGATAACTTGCTCCTACTCCACGGCTGTCCATAAGGTGGGCGATCCCTCAATCCGTCGGTGGATTGTCCCCGGCAAACTCCGGCTATCTCAAGTCACTCCTTGTGGGTGGAGAAACCTCACCACAAACTCACCAAGAGCTCTTGGATTCCACAAACACTTGAGAACTTTAGTGACTACTAATTAGGGTTGACCACCTCTAATTTCGTCACCTGGGCTAGTCATCCCAAACTCCTTCTTATAAACCTTTGAAGAAAACAACCCTGCTATTTTATCGTTACCAGTCGACTGGTGCCAGTCCAACGGCTCTCTACCAGTTGACTGGTCCATGGACCAGTAGACTGATCCCAACCGTTTCGGGCACATAACCTCTCTGTGCTCACCACCAGTCGACTGATCCCAGTATCAGTCGACTGATCCCAGTACCAGTCGACTGATCCCAGGTACAACCCTATACCTAGGGTTCCCCTTCCCGAGTACATTTCTCTCGCACTCGGACCCTCACAACTCACTTGACTCTTCTTTACAGCTTTGACCTCTTGCCTTCAAGCCTACTTCCTTTGGCTCTCGTCCCTCGGATACATTCAAGCCCGTGACTCGTCCCCAATGTCATCTTTCGCGCATGCCTCGAAGTCGCTTCCCTCGGTCCTTATCCTTGCTGCCTTGTCCACGGTCCCTCAGATGCTCTATCCTTCGCCGGATCCGAAGCCATCAAGCTGAGTCATATGTGTATCCTGCAAACTTGCACACTCACATACACATATCAAATAACGAGGGTAATCCTAACTTAAACCCTTTTCCCAAACACCAAAACACATGGTCGCACGGACCATTGGGATTGCTCCAACAATCATCCCCATTTTGATGTTTAGCAATACATTTAAGTTACGGAAAATAAATAGCAAATAACAATGCTAATAACAAATGAACTTACGTTGCCAAGACTACACACTTGGACTTACACCGTTGATCCTGTCTAAAAGCTGTGGGATGAAGCGCTGGGCACGGTGAGTAGACGATGACTCTAAGGAAGGTGAATAACAACAGATCTGAGAAAACCATAGTATATCTGGAAGAACGCCAATGAAGAATGCTTCCCGATGAGAAAAACCACAAATCAACGCTCCGATGAATGATCCTTCCTCCTGCACACTATGAGACCAACCAACAAGGCGTTAGTGACCTAAGACCGGGGTGGAAATCCCTAGCTAGGCCCTCCGATGCTCAAGTCAGTTTTCTCATTTTCAGGAAGAAGAAAGAAGAAGAATAGCAAAACTAAAGTGGAACTAGGGTTTGAGTTGTGATGTTATATGTACCTTACCAATGGAGAGAATTTTCCTTTTTATACCACCTTATCTAACATCCACAGTTATGACGTGGACCCTGGTTTGTTAGAGTTTGTTAAGAGATGACGTAAGTATCACTTGTAATAGTTTAAGGAATCTTTTTTTTACCCCAGATGTACCTTCTTTATCGCGTAGCATACCTACAAAAACTTCTAGAAGTCATTTCCCGCCAAAATAGTTAAGCTGTCATACGATCACATATTACTTTCATATTACTCACTTAAGTCCATCCTATATGTATTAAGAATACCTTTTGTTATATTAATCTCGATTGGCTATGTTCAAGAAATCTAATTTATACCTGATCGGCTTCATATGCTCGATCGGGATTTTATTGATGAGCATTTATGAATACTTGTTCTCGGTCGGCCTTTATATGGCCGATAATATGCTAGAGACCATATAAGGTTAAATGTCTTTATGCTCAGTCGGTCCTATACATTCGGTCGGTATTTGCCTGCCGAGTGTGTTTAAATATTTTCACTTAACCCCCCTTTACTTGGTCAATAATATATTCCAGCCTACATAAGACTAAGTGCCTTTATACTCGACCGGTCCTTCATGATCGGCTGATCTTTGTCTGCCAAACATGTTCAAATATTCTCACTTAACCCGCCTTAACTTGGTCAATAATATTAATATACTTAAGGCCACGTAGGACTAAATGTATTTATACTCGATCGATCATCTACTCTCGACCAATCTTAATCTACCGAGCATATAAGAACACTCCTGTTCGGTTAGCTTTCTCTCGGTCGGCTATATGCTAAGGGTTCCATAAGGCTAAATACTTTTGTGCTCGGCCGGTCATTTACTTCCGTCTGGTCTTAGACTACCAGGCGTACACGAATACTCTTGTTCGGTCATTCTTTGTTTGGTCATTCTTTGTTCGGTCAATCATATATCTGAAGCCGCATAAGGCTAAATGCCTTTATGCCCGGACGGTCTTCCATTCTCGGCCGGGTTTTGCCTGTCGAACATATGGTAACACTTTTTTTCGGTCGGACTTCTCTCGGTCGACCATATGCGGCACAAAGCTAAGTACCATCTCACTCGAGCAGTCTATTATACTAGGCCGAGATTTGCCTGCCGGGCGTATAACCGTTCCTTCTTCATACTCTGTCTAACTTATTATATCTATCTTACTTCCTTTGTTATTTTGTCCCCTCTTCTCCACACCACAAAGAATCCACTTATCATAACTCATATCACTACCCTCCCCTTCAAGTCTAGTCGAAGGAGGTATAGCCGACTGACTAGACCTAAGTTTATTTTTGTTTTTTTGCTAAACATTAATTTTTCTAGATCTTTCATATCTGCTACCGTGATCCCATGACCCCTTTGCCACAGACTCCCTAACCATGTTAAATAGGCATGTGATCTCCATTTCTACAACAACAATCTTCTATCTCACTTTACTTTCTTCCAGAGATATTGTTGAGAGTTAAGACTTCCCATCTTCCTCTTTGGGATCAATTATTGTCTGAGAGGAAGGAATCTCTAGCTGAAGCCATACAAGCTTTGGATCTTCCTCATTCATACCAAAGAGAACTAGAGGTATCTCTACTCACAACTCAATTTCAAGTTCGATCTGAAGTAACTTTGAGGAACAAAGCTTACTCGACGTTAAAGAAGAAAACCAAAGGGCTAGATGATATAAAGGGTCAACATGCTTTAGATCGGGTCAAATCAGAGTACCAGAAAGCTAAGATAAATTTCTTGCAAGCTGAATTAGATTGGGTCAGATCAAAGTCAAGAGTGTGAACTGCGTGGATACAAGAGGAATTCCTTCCGTTGGATGACAAATTTTTCGATCGACAACAATACCGGGCAGAATATTTACCTTCCTAGGAAAACTTTTTCCCTCCTTAAGGAATGTAATAACGAATCAGTTTACGCGTCCCTTGTATTCCTAAGGTTTGTTTAGGATGTTGCTATATCATATACCCATATTTGGGAGGGATAGCACAATCTAATGACTCTAGAAAACAAGATCAATGGAATGCATTTGTTTATGGAAGTTCTAGAATTATGATTGTAAAATATCAGAGTTCTCTGTTTATATTTGATTGTGTTATTCTCCTTGACTTATAGATATACCTTAATAATAACTAGGAAAACTTACGGATTATTTAAAGTCAGAGTTGAGGATGATATACAAAAGTACGCGATCAATTGTATGAGAAATGATTAAACAAAAGATTTTATGCATAGGTTCAGGCGAGTATAAACTTTTTCAAGCTTCTAGGTTCCCTTTTGTATACAAGGTCGATCGAAATTATGGTCGGTCAAGATATTTTGAGTTCAACCAAGCTATATTTTATTGTTATCATTTTATATCCTTTTCTCATTCCTCTCTTTAATGAACCTAGGAAACCGAACACCTTTTTCAAAATCCTCTCGTCGTTAATTGGTCCTTCAACGAAAAGAGATTGTTGGAGGTGTATGACATTGTGACGCAAACTCGAGCATGATTTTCTCTGTTATGTCCACCATAAATGCCTATTTATGGATTTACTCCACGTGTCGCTTATTTCTTCTTCTTGACGTAATGGTATGCCCACTTTTTAACAGTGTCTTATCACACTCCTTTCTCAACAAATCAACGACTCCCCTTGTGAAGATCCTTCATATCCAACGACGATCCTTGTTGACAATATTCTCGAAAAAATCCCAAACCCTTTATATTCTTACCTTCTTCATCTTCTTCCTCATGCTCTTTGCTGGTGCTGTTACGTAGCCTTTTTTCAATCTTTGCCGATCTTTTTTGTCCTCCAGTCTCACTCTGTCATTCTCCCTTCTTAAGGCTTCAGTAAGTTGTTTTCTCCCTTATTCTTGTATTATTCTATGGTTGAAGAATTTTTTACCGCTTGGTATGCTTGAACTCCTTCCACCTTTCGTAAAGCTGATAGGTTTGCCCTTCGCTCTCAGTATGAAATTCCTAAGGCATATGACATTGCAATTCCTAATCCTGATGCTCGCCCTCATCTTCCCCATGGCAATTATGTTACCTTTTTCAAAGACCAACTAACAGTCGGTTTACGTTTCCCTATTCCCCCTTTTCTGGTAGAAATAAGCCATTACTTTGATATTCCCTTGCAACAATTTGCTCTTAAGGCGTTCTGTTATCTATGTGGGTTGTTTATGCTCTTTCACCTTTTTGATATCCCTCCAACCCCTCAGAATTTTTTTATATTTTCATATCCTAAGAGGTCAGATCCTGGTATTTTTCTATTTCATTCCAGGCCTAAGATGACCTTTTTTGAGGAGATGCCTGGAAATCATACTTCTTTTTTGTGAAATTTCCTGAACTCATTCCTTGGTCTTCTTCTTGGAAATCCTCTCTTCCTACTCTCCTAGACGTGAAGGAATTACATCGACACTCTTCTTTTACTACTTACTCAGAGAAATTATCAGGTTGTCTTCCTTGATCTTCTTTATCTTTTTGGTTTGAGCCCCGTCAAGATAGAGCTTCGCGGCTCTCTTGGTAAGTTATAATTTATTTGTTAAATTCCTTTTTTACTAACTAAGATATTTTTTACTTTATGTAGTGGATTCTCTGTTTAAGGCTATAGTCAATGAGAAGCTATGTTTAGAGGAGGAAACAATCTGTGCCAAGGAGCAAGAACTTCTCACTGAATTGGGACAACCCTCTTCAGTAGAAGTTTCTGTTTGCACAGGGGATGCTTCCAATCCTCATGATGTAGCCCCAGAGGGAACTTTCCCTGATCTTCCTCCGATCCTCGAACTTACCTCTCTAGTGGCTTCAGAGAAATCCCCTGAGGAAGCCCCTACCAAGAAATGATGCAAATTAATTCTTGCTCCTTCTCCCAAACAAAAGACTGTCTCCTTCTCTAAAGACGTCAATCTTATAGATATTACTCTTTCTTCTCATGATCTTCCCCTCTCTGCCACTCAGAGTGATAGCTCTTCACCTGCTTTTATTATGACATTCCCTGAACAAACTATCCTGCCTCCCCAAGGGGAAGGAGGCCAGATTCACCATTTTTGATTTTTTGTCCCCCTTCAATCCAAACTACCTTATCTTCTGCTTCTTCCTCTACTTCTACTCTCCTTATACTATTGGGAGGCTCTTTCACCACAACTTGGGAAGAAATCCACCAATTGATTGAAGGACTTAGTCCTTTTGAACTGGCTGATAGATTTTATCTCGATGAGACTAAGGTAAAACTACTTATATTTATGATCATCCTCTCTTAAATGCTTTCCTAATAATTATTATTTTTATAGCGCTGGATAGCCAATATGAGCATAGCTCACCTATTATATACCTTAGTCCAAGAGAATGGGGCATTAAGAAGGCAAGTTTTAGAATTATCCTCTGCCCAAGTTACTGAGAAAATAAATAATCTATCTGACCAATTGCAAGAGACCCGCCAATCACTCCAATCTGAGACTGAGCAATCCAATTAGTATAAGCCTAACATAGAGAGCCTCCAATCTTAGCTACAATCAGCAACTGCTCGCGGCAATGAGTTATCTTCTAAATTGGAGAAGCAAGACTCTGAGATTGATCAACTGTCTTCTCAATTGTAATCACTAAAAGATACTCATGTTACAAAATTGGTGAACCAACTATCCACCCTGAGCCTTAAGGAGGCTTCTAAGGAGGAACTAGTAGATTATAAAGCTAACGAGGATGGCCTTTTTGAGCAACGCAAAAAGGCACTCCTTGAATCTCCTACTTTTCTTAGTCCTATTGTAGATTATCTCCTAAGTACTCTCAATTATGAGGTTGATGGTGGGGTGGAACAACTAAAGGAAGTGGGGTTATTGGTTTCTGATCCTCTAGCCAACTTTCCTGACCGGAGGAGATTGAGAAAAAATCGCCCCCCTGACCTATTCCCTAAGCTGATGTAACCACAGATAAATTGTAACCATATTTTTCTATTGAACCTTCTTATGATGAATTTATGTTAACTTCTTTTGAGCTTGGTATAATTTGCTTTACTACCTTTTAATTAATTGTACTTTCCTTACATTTTTTTTATGTTAAATATGATTACTTAACCAATTTGCAAAGGTCAGACGACTTTATCTTATATCTCTACTTGTCTTAAATAGTTGCTCACTTTAAACTAAGCAAGTGCATCTATTTGTATATATGTATTCTCTTGTCTTCTTTACATATGTATTCTACTTATAAGAGTTAAATGAATCATTATGGATCCTTATATAATTTAGGCTCCCGCTCGGTCCATAATGACCGATCGGTCCTACAATAAATCTCTATCACGACGTAATAACTTGGTTCGTATACATGTTTTTCCTCTTTTTAGACATCCGGTCAACCAATGGGGGACGAGTAAATTCATTATGTGTTGTTATTTAGTTCTAAATGTTCGCTCGATCTAATATAACCGAGCGAACTTGTTTATATATGTTTTCCCACTTATTCTAGTTATCCCCTCATCATATGAGAGCTAAGTAAAATCACTACAACTCTTATCATAATTTTTTGATTCTCGACCTGTCTATAACGACAGGACGAACTTATTGGCTCGACCTAACTTGGCCGAACAAGTTGGTCATATATTTTTGTAAAAGCTTAGGTATTTAGCTGGTTCATATTGATCGGTCAGATTTACTTTTATTTTTTTAGGGTTAAGTGAATTTATATTATAAGAACAAAAGTGTTTGCTCATTCTATAATGGTCGAGCGTGCTTATTTGTCTTTATGTTTGTCTTATTTATATATTCGATCAATCCTTAAAGTAATCGATCGAGTTTGCCTAGACCAAGTTATTTTAAAAAGGGAATATCAAAAGGATGATCACTTGAGATCTTAAAACTTTTTAAACCTGCACTTGTACCTCGGGAACGTCGTCTTCTACTTTGATCGTCTACCGCAGTTATCGATATAGGTGTACTCATTTCCTTATACACAATATTTTACCTATATGTTTAGTGGTTTGTTAATAATTTTTCATTTCTTCTACCATCCTCATGGTCCCCTATTTATTTTTATGTTACCTTTCCCGATAATCATTTTAAGGGTTTTAAAAGGGGAAAAGGGTTTATCCCATCGTCTTCCTCCTCTGTGATATCTTTCTTCCCTTTGTTCAATGTGCGATTCTTCTTCTTCCTTTGACCATCTATTCATAATAGCCTCTTCCTCTTCCACTGAATGGTTCACCTATTGTTCTTCTAGCGCTAGTGAGTCGGAAGCCTATGAGCTTCGACTAAACTATGACTTCCCTTCATACTTAGTTCTTCCTACTCCAGAGGACCGCCCACATCTTCCTCCCCCAGGGAGTGTCGCTATTTTTTGGGAACAAGTTTTGTCAAGCTTCCGATTCCCCCTTCACCCCTTCTATGTTGATGTTAGTGTAAATTTTAACATACCCTTAAATCAACTTATTCCTCAATCTTTCTCCATCTTATCTGGTTTCATTGCTGTTTCTAAATTGCTTAACTTTCCACTATCTCCTCGCTTATTTATCACTTTTTTGTTCTTTGCCAAGTAGAAGATAGCCTTTTTAAATTCCAGAGTCATCCCAAGGCTATTCTATTTAATAGAATCCCCGCGCAAGGAGAATGAAGACATAAATTCTTCTTTTTACGCCTTTCTTCTCCTCCTCTGTATCCTACAACTTGACAACGAAATCCTCCTACTGTCCCCAATCCAAAAGATATTTCTACCGACCCAACCTTCCATGCTTCTCTGTCAAAACTAAAGGGTACCAAATTTAGCCTACTAACATTGATCGTTGAAGGTTTATTATTCGCTTTTGGAATAAGTTCTGTTGATATAGAGTTAGATGTCCCTTTTGGTATGTGAAATATTTTTTTCTTATGTTTATTTATTCCCCTTAAATTGTTCTTCTCATAAATTTATGATTTTTGTCTTTTTCCAATTGATGTCATTCTCCCAGCCTTTATGTACAAAAACTTAGAACTAAATAGATCAGTTTTAGCTAAGTTGGGAGAAGACTTGTTGAAGAATTGTTGCCTCAATCACACTCCTTCATCTCTTGGATTACTTCCTCCTCATGAGATACCTGCGGAAGCTTCTGAATCTTCTGAGGAAGAACATCCTTTTATTGCCCAATGAAAAAGACCAAATATTGACAAAAACACTCTGCTTCAACTCACCATCCCCACACTTGAACAAATCCCCATTGTCCCTTCTGAAATCTCCCATGAAAGAGGTAAGGAACCTATACTTTATACTCGTATCCATTCTAATTATTTTCTTAACATGTTGCGACCTGACTTACTTGTTTATGCTATTCCCCCAGTTATCTCTACTTCTGGGATGGATCCGAACGTGCCTGTATCTTCCCAACTTCCTCAATTTTTCCCTTCTTCTTCACCTAGAGTGAGAGCCAAGAGAACCCCTTGTAGGAGATCCTCTAGCTCTGCTTCTTAAGGTATCACTATTGAATCAAATCCTGGTTATGTGCCTCCTACTTTACCACCTACCATTCCTACTCCTATACATAATACTCCCATTACTTCTAATGATTTGACGTACATTCACTTACTTTATTCATGTATATTCTATACATGTTTACCTCTCTTAGCATATATTTAGCATAAATACTCTTTTGTTCGGAGATATACTCTTTGTGTGTTTTCTTATTGACAGGACATGATTTGGAGCAAAAACAAAGTTTAAGTGGAGTCTAGAGCTTCCAAGGTGTCCGGGCTGTGTGAAATTTCTATACTATAGACTAAAACCAAAATGGTCATAACTTTGTTCTTGGTTGGAGTTATAAGTTGTTCCTAATATCAAAATGTAGATAACTTCAAGATCTACAACTTTGATGAAGACCTCAACTCAAGATTGCCACGTTAAGATGGGATAAAATGGTCTACAAGTCCATAAGGCCTTGATGCACGACCGTGTCAATCCGCACGGCCGTGTGGTGTAACTAGAGCAGAAGGAAGACATGGCCGTGCG
>JBBMJZ010387302.1:0-15089 GCA_037833815.1 Zingiber zerumbet | reverse complement strand
AATCGGGTACAAAGAGAATTAAACAAGTGCAACACACTACACTTGTCCTTTTGCAGTAATTAATTAAAAAAATACCGACACTTTAAAGATCAAAGTGGGAGGGCTCATATCGATGTCGGTTTGTTGGACGCAATCGAAAGTCCTCAGAGTAGTCGTCGAATGCAGCAGCTTTGTAGTAGAATCATAGCAGGAGCCCGCAGCAATCAGAACCTCAAAAGAATATGTAGTAGCTCGTATAGTAGTTGTTTTCCAATGCCTTCTTGAGACAGCCTTCTAAAAGGTATGGAAGGCACCTTCCATAGCCATGGAAGGCGCCTCCAATGAGGCAAGTTCGATCCCGAACAGCCCGACACTTATCCGTTGCGACGTCAGAAGTTTATCCTATGGAAGACACCTTCTATGAACAGTACGAAGGCGCCTTTACTACTTGAAGGCACCTTCAGACACTATTTAATAATAATACAGAGTAGTAATTAGTTCATGTCCTTACAAGACCAGGAACTAGTCAAAGTCTCATCTTAGGGATCCCAAATGGACCTAAATTGGACCGACACCTACTGTCCCTCCAATCGAGACGCGTCCTCACTTGGTCACTCTCCTCCAGTGACTTACCTTAACTTACCAGTTTACTAGACATCTGCTTAGCCTGCTGACCTGTCTAGATTTTGTGCCAGCTATCCGGTCAGCCCGTTGACCTAGCTGGACTTCTTGCTAAATATCCGGTCAACTCGTCGACCAATCTGGACTTCGTACCAGCTATTTAGTGGGCCCGTCGACCTAGTTGGATTTCATACCAGCTATCCGGTTAGTCCGTCGACCTAATTAGATTTCATACCAGCTATCTGGTCGGCCCGTTAACCTAGTTGGATTTTGTACCAGCTATTCGGTCGACCCGTTGACCTAGCTAGATTTCCTGCACATTTAATCAAGTGGTTAGATCATGACAAAGTCTAACTTAACTTACTTGTCATTCATCAAAACCTGAGTTAGACCGTTAGTGCAAACCGCACCAACAATCTCCTCTTTTTTAATGCAATGATAACCTAGATTAAGTTAGGGAAAATATGCAAGCATAAATAGACACATGATATGGTTTTAAGTTATTCAGATTTTAATTTGTTTTAACTTAACCCCTTAACCCTCCCCCTTTGGCATTCATCGAAAAAAAACATGAATAGACAAAAAAAAAATTGTTAGGGAAAGTAAGAAACAAACGTGCTCTCATCTTGATCCTAAAAGTGTGTTGAAAATATTTGTCTTTGTACTTAATTACTATAAAAAGGCAAGTACAGCGTGTTGCACTTGACTTAACTTATCTTGTATTCGATTCTCTCTTCCGGGGGTATCGGAAGAGATTTTTAGTGGATTGTCCATCGATAGGTCCGCAGAACCTGGGCCTTGGAGTAAGAGTCGCCCCCGCCCCAACTCAAATTATAATCTAAGGGGAATGGTGAACTCAAAGAAAGATTATAACTAATTACGATTGGATTATAACTAAAATCTTACTATAATTATAAATAATCCATATCCTGATCCATTTTCTTATAGACTAAGAGATTTAGCCACACCTACCTCAACGTTCAGATACCCGACTTTCCCCAACATCCTACCTCAGCGCTCAGATACCGATTTCCACTAGCAAAGCCTCAGCGCTCAGATACCGATTTCTCTCTGGCATCCCATCTCAATGTTCAAATACTAACTTCCATCGAACATCTAGATTCAATATTACTCCCTAATTGCCTTCTTATAAATACGAGACGTCAAATTAAATGATATTAAATATCACAGTTACACTCTCACCGTGTAACAATGATTTAGAACGCCATCAAATCCCAATGGTATATATCGCATTAGTCACTGCCTCATCTTAACATGTGCGTTTCTTGACTCTTTCTGGAGCCTAGAAAATGTACTTAGTGCTCGCATTAATTATTAATTTTAAAATGTGTTCTAAAATTTGCATTTTGATGTTAAAATATTGATTTTACTCTTTTAAATCGACATTAAAATCAGAGGGCGTTTTGATAATAAAATGAAAACTTGAGGATGTTTTAGTATTAATTAAATTTTAGGGTATTCTGAGGGGGCGAAATGAAATTTCTTACTTGATTTAATCATTTCTCGGCCTCATTCGGTTCTGCTACGGCGGTAACCATCTCGATCCCGCGATGAGCTCGAGGCTCCGATTCACAGATCCCGACGAGAACCCTTGCCCTAGCGGCGGCAGATGGGACAAGCGAGTGGTCGATCTGGGCGACGGCAGTGAGGTCGTCTACGTTCCCCGGCTTATTCCTCGCGACCAGGCCTGGGAATGGTTCCGGTATCTCGATCGCGAAATTCCGTGGACGAGACCTTCGATCCGGGTCTTCGGAAGATCTTGCGTCCAGGTTTTCACCAAACTCGTTGACTCGATCTGTTCGATGAAGAAATGCTTCTTAACTCCATCTTTCAGATGAAAAATTGCGACTTTTTTTTTCCTTTCAACAAATAGGGGTTTTCATCTTTGAACTTTTGCTCTCTGATGCTATTAATTGGCGTTTCTTTTTGTGAACGAGACCTTCGATCCATCTCTTTGGAAGATCTTCCGTCCAGATTTTACCAATTCCCATCTGAAGAAATTTGACTCCTTTTATCATCATATAGACTGTTTAATCTTCAAACTTATATGTGAACAGTTAGGATTAATTTTGATGCCTGCTCTAAGACCGATTCTTGAAATATGATAAACAACCTTTCTCAGGTTAATGCTTTAATCCACTGCACTGATTGTAAAGAAATTCTCTTATGTTTATACAAAATAAAAATCATATGGATAACCAAGAATCAATTTAGTAACTGCTAAATTTCAAATATCGTATTTGAATGATGCTATACATTCCTCTGTATTGGTTGGACTTGTAGTAGGAAGGAAAACATCAACTGTGATACTCTGTAAATTCTGAGTTCGTTTGTTTTTTTAGCAGATTTTTCAGGGTTTGGTTTAGGGGAAAATTACGAGAAAATCTTTATGGTCCATGAAAAATGTAGGCGTAGACAAGCAGAAGTTACATACACATGCACACCAAATTCCACTCCTTCCCTTTGTGATTCCTCTGCCAAGCTCGCCTCCTACATTACATCCACCAGGATGCGAAAGAATTGAGGTAGAAGACAATAGATGTTTATCGATTTAACCATCTACCATCGAACAATGGAAAATAGGTTTCTTAAAAGGAATTCTCCTAAGAACTCTCTGAAAAGTACTGTATTTTCTTTATAACAAATGGGGCCTTAGTTATCTAAAATATTCTGAAGTTGTGCGGTTTGGTGGATGCCAAGTTGTAATTTTCTTCTATTTGTACTTTTAAATAAATTTTCCTATAAAAAACTTAAGTCTATATGTTGTAACATCAATTTTTTTTTTTCTCCCCTGCAGCCTAGAGAGACTTGTTATATTGCAGAGAAGGGGCTCGCACCGATGAGATACAGTGGATACCAGCCAAACTCATATTCTTGGGAAGAATACCCTGTTGTCAAAGACATCTTGATGACGGTATGAGCTATCTGTTAATCCTTTTTCTGTCTTTGAAGTAGGAAATTTCTAGTCATGCGGGTCTATTTTTGTGCATTTGCCCTTGCAATCAGTGTTCTTGAAAACTGGACTAAACCAGTCTGGATTGCGGTCGGCCTCTCCCAACATTGCTTGCATTTGCATCGTTACTTATTCTTGCTCTGATATCACATCCATTACATGTTAACAGCAATACATCTTAAGAACTGTATGGTGCGGTGCCTGCTTTTGGATTAATAACTCGATTCACATTTTGCTATTTAGGTTTGTGAAGCATTCCCTGGGTCCAAATTCAACACTGTGCTTCTGAACCGATACAAGAATGGCTCAGACTATGTTGCATGGCACTCAGACGAAGATAAATTGTATGGTTCAGCCCCAGAAATAGCTTCGGTTTCATTTGGTTGCGAGCGGGAATTTTTGTTGCGAAAGAAACCTACTAAGAGCCAAGGTTCTTAAAAAAGAATCAGCCACCTGAATATTTTTCTTAGCATTCACTCACCAATTAACTCTGCTCTATTGGTGATGGTATTACCAGCTGCTAAAGGCCCACGTCAGTTGGATAGGAAACAACTCGACCACAAACAGCAGTCTTTTGTTCTAAAACATGGATCTTTACTGCTGATGAAAGGCTACACACAGCGCGACTGGGTTCATTCAGTGCCCAAACGCCTGAAAGCGGATTCCATTAGAATCAACCTCACATTCAGGCACATTCTAGCGTAAGCAATGTTTTGGAAATTAGCTGATGGTCTAGCTCATCATTCTCCTTGTCAACCTGATATTTAGGATAAATTTTATTCGACCCACCCTGATCGCTACCTGTTTCCAGCAACCATTTGTTCTGAAAGCGTATCTTTGCGGCAGATGAATTACATGGTTTCGTATTCAGCTGAATTTTTTCCAGTATATATTAATAGATCTAAGTCTAACTGCATCCCAGTTGTTGGTTTTCCATGTTGAGTTGGGCTCGATTAATAATACATACAGAAAAATGTCTCTCCCTACAGATTTTGGATAATTTAAAATCTTAAATCTTTAATACAACCATAAATTTTTAAAATATATCAGAATGCTTTAATATTATTCATTTCTTATATTATTTTTGCATCTTTCGATAATTTATGTCAGACTGGCGAAAACCAGCCAAAGCCCGAACCTGCATAGAGATCATCAAATATGACCATGTATAGTTCACCATAGCACGATAGCAAGGAGAAGGACAAACTAGTTTATAAACATTAATAGAAATTGATACATGCCTTACACAATTGTACCCGAGAGGAATTCAAACACCACAACAGAAGCATGCGATTATATATATTCATATACACGCACTGGAGACAAAATTCTGTATTTCTCCATCTGCAACAAACAATAATTATGATTATGATCCTGAGGCTGCATCCAAGTGAATTAGAGTATTAGTGCAAACGGTTGAGAAAATAAACTGCGCATATATGATTAGCTGTCACTTGTATATTTGATAGAGCATGTTTTAATCAAAACACTTTGCATGGGCAAGCCGTGCAGTTTTAAGTTTTTTTTAGTGTAATTTCAGATTAAGACAGGAGTGATTAACAAATATGTGGTTTTCTTTCATTCACGGAAACACATGTAAAAAAGATTGGACATAATTGCAGAGTTGAAAAGACATAAAACATGTAATTACAAAAGTCATTTGTCCTATCAAACGCTATATACTTACCATATAGAAAGACTTGCAAAAAGGAGCTCCAACTCTTCATCCTGGGAGGCGCTTCTCTACAAAGACGTAACACAAGGTGTCAGGAAGAAAGGGAAAAAAAGACATCATGATTTTGAAGAAGCAAAGACTATAATTTGGTCACTAGATATCTCTAGCGCTTGATGTAATTGAACCAACTAAAAGATACAGTTGAGTTGGTAGCATTCAAATAGGCAGACAATCAATCAGTCAAGTCAATTGGGCATGGCGGGCCAAGCAAGTCAATGTGTCGATCATGTTGAGGGACCTATGTGGTCTAATGAGCACGTTAAACCGAGATGGAATAAAGAGTAGATCGGTCCGATCAGACAGGACAAGTTGTGAAATATGTTACTATCTATTCCGTATAATATTCTTTCAAACCAACATAGGAACATTAATTCCATGTCACCTCTATTTCATGGACAAAACTACAGCGTATTCATATTCTATTTATTGTCTATTCCATTTTCAAGGACTAAATATTCTATTCCTTATCTATTCTGATTTGTGAAGCAAACAAACAATAAACTTAAAGTTCAGTTGGAATCTAAAACCAACTTAAATTCCCATGACCATACTTTTATCCGATCAATCCCACTGTCCATTGAAAAATCTGAAAAATCAATATCTATACTCATTTAAACTTTACTACCTAATTCACGGGATGATTAGCATCAAAATTTATGTTGATGCTACTAAACCTAAATACACATCCAACAGCCTGAATTTGAAAACATAAAAGCAATACTATAATTTTTAAGGAAAAAATGCATAGTAACCTGGACGGAGAAAAGATGTAGAAGTTTCTTCAACACCCGCATGCGATGAACTGCATAGCTACTATTCAATGGAAGCCGATTAACTCTGCTAATCTCAGCCTGAACTGCAGCTTTCTTTTCTTCCAATCCTGATACATTCCTAATGGTAGTCCCATAGGTGTTTTCTAAGCCATTTTTACCATGATCAGGATTATTTGAAGTTCTGAGATGTTCCATCGGGCTACCACTCGAGCAATCTACAAATACACAAATGTATTTAACACATTGCTGATTAAAGAAGTAAAAAATGAATAAGATAACAACAACAAAATTCAGCATGAAAATAATATTTTATACAAGATCATCCACTAACTTCAGGAAGGAAACAATGAAAAAAGAAAGCACTTCCAATATAAAATACTTGATGGCTTGTTATGAGATCCATGGAAATTCAAATTTGATGCATTCATTTAAGAGGATATTTTAGTCACATTTTTATGTTCTAAAGTTTGTTTATTAAATTGATTAATATTTGGCTGACAAAAAAAGTATATAAAAAAGGGTTGGTAAACTGAAATAAACCTTGAAAAAAATGCACCGTTGGGAGGGAAAACAATTTGGAAAATCCATCAAACCTTTTCCCAGTGTCATATTTAAAAAAAAATGCAAAACGTTTTTTTTTTCAACTTTTTCAATGATTTCTGATCTCACACAAGTCCAATTATATCATCATTTGTTACTGTTATAGTCTTATCAAAAAGAGAAACATCGTGGTGGAAAGGTCCTGTGTTTCAGAGGTACTACAGAGAGACAGGAGAAGCAAGGTACTCACTCATGCTTTCAATTAATTCCAACCACAAGGACTTATTTTATCTATGTTGGTATAAGTTCTATACAATAAAAAGGTTGATAGTTATTCATGTGAGTTGGATATGTATAAACTTAACTGAGCTGTAAATGTTCAAAAAAAAAATCCAAAAGCTCAAGAAGAATTGTCATTGTTAAATATGATGAACATGTAATTTATTGGAAATCGATGATATCTTGTTCATGTTTTGCTAACTTTTATGTGTTAATATTATAATAAAAGTGGAGTTACTCTTTTAATTAGTACCACAGGCACATAAAGAAATGCCTAGCTGCATGGCCAGTGCTGGCAATGAAAGAAAAGATGCCATTCTCAATTAAATACAGCCACTAACACTCATGACAGTATTTGCTAATTCTCATAATGGGAAGGGAAAAAAACAGTGCTCGTGAGGAAATACCCATGACGGAATGTCACCCAACACACAATACAAGACATTTTTCCCCTCCCAATGAAACTGAATTATGTACTTCAAGAAAATCCAAAACTAGCACAAATCAATTATTATGAAAAAAAACCGTTTGATTGTCAGATAACTATCATGAGCTGTATTTCTTTTGCAATTACAAAATACAAGCACTTAGAAAGCAGGCGCTTGCAAATCAAAATCACCAACTGAAGAGAAACAAGGCGTTCAACTCTCTATGCGAACAACTAAATAAATAAATAAATAAATTACATAAAAGATATAGAATCCCTAGAATCAATAGAACCCCAGCCTACCGGTACCATGTGATCTCCTCCTCCAATCCATATTGTGTCAGGAAATCTAAATGTAAACTCTTCCATACTATCCTTGTTTAGGGAAAAAAACAAATGACAGCATACGAAACCTTTTCAATGGCTCAAAAGAACAACAAATGAAATTCTATCATTACCAAGGTAAAAAAAATGCAATAACCGTTCTACTGATAGTGATTCCACCGAGGTTATGGTTCTGTAGCAACATCACAAAATCAAACGGAGATCGTTCACATGGAAACCCTAATCGAAACTAAACAAAAGAAAGAACAAAAACATAAGCCATGAACTCATGAAATCACCATTCTAATTGCAAAAGAGGATCAAAACCTTTACCTGAACTCCGTATCTCTCTGGTTCGCCCTCTCCGCCTCTCGCCAGTCTCGTTCGCAACACCAGTTTCGAGAAGCACCTAGACGCGAAGACTCGTTTAAAAGCTCGGTCGCGCAAAAACAAAAAGGTGAGCCGGGCCGGGCCCGTGAAGCCTAATTGGGCTCAATAACGGTTCGGTCCAAAAATAAGATTCTACAACTTCTTCTTCACCGATAAATTTTTTTTCAGCATTTTACTTAACCACGTTAGTATTATCCATTTCTCCGATTTTTAAAAGCACGTATAACATTTTGATTATACTCCTTCCTTCTTACCACATTCATATTTTTTACTTTACCCATTTAAAAATTCATGACTCTCAATTTAGGTTGTTAAACTGAAATCGGAGGGCATAAATATTTAGGATCCAAAAATAAATATAAAAAATTTGAAATCATTTCAAACTAAAAACAATATACCCATGCAAGCCTCCTAAATGATTCATACCCTTATATTTGAATTAGACATGGTAAATTAAGAACAATAAATTTTTAATAAGCAAAGGTATATAAAATTTATCATAAACTTATTATAAGATTTTCTTAATTCATTATAAAATTTATCATAAACTCATTATAATTTTAAACTCTAAGACTCTCTTATTTTGAAAAATATAAAACTTCTAAATTTTTTGTATGGTATAGATCTAAGAAGAGTTCAAATAAAAAATAACGTATTCCTCTACACTGTATTAATGTTTAGATAATACTTTTAAAAATTAAGAGTGGTGCAATGAATTTTTGAATAGATAAAATAAAAAATGAATATGAAAAAAAGAAACGTTATACTGAGAATGTACTACGGAATCATAAAAATTAGATAATACTTTTTTTTTTTACAAATTGGCAATGCTATAGATATTTAGAAATATTTTTCAGTAGGGTTTAGATACTAATGTTTCCTCAAATGCTATAGCATAACTGTTTCAATTTCTTCCACCCACAAAAAAGAATGAAGTACAATCACATTTACATAACACTTGAGATATCATCAAAACAATAAAAGAAGTTCCTCCAACCTGATACAACTCCATGTAAAAGGCAAATCCAATGCCAAATTTTGATAACTTTCTCCAAACTGAGTCATTTGCTGTAGTTGCTGTGTGCATTTGTTTTAAAACCCCACCTCTTCTTTTATCATTTCATGTTCATGTAACTACAAATATCATGTATGCATACATTATATTTTTTTTCCCCTCTTCCATTTTCTGGGGAAAATAAGTGAGATTTCAAATATTAGATTCACGAGTAAATTTATCGATCAAGAACAAAGAACAAGTGAGATTAAGGAACAGGAGTGAATATGGTAGCCAAACCCTGGTCCACTGTCACGAGAAGAGGACCATAAGCCATAAAATGTTTTTGCACATTGCTGTCAGCAGAAGCATCTCCCATAGCTAAAACCTCGCCATCGCAGTCAATGATACCGCCCTTAGTGTCGTGCCCTACGCGCTTTCCTGGCTCTAATCGAAGTGCTTTGACCTGAAAAATCCGTATTGATATATGACTGAGTATGAAATGCGGAATTGAACACAATTGTCGACTCCTAAATCTTCTCCGACACCATAAATTTGATGCCGAGTACAAAGAACCATTTAGATGAATATTCCCATCCAACCTCTCCTATTTTCCTCTACCAAATAGAGTTTATCTAGAAGAGCTTTTTAGTATCAACAAAACAAAGCAACATTTGAAATGAAAGTTTTCAAGTTATCTTCGATTGCTAACAAATTGTTTATAGACAACTAGAATTGCTGTTTGTTTATTATCATGATCATTTTTAACAATGTTTAGAGTACAACTGTACAAGGTATGCCCTCATATCTAATAGCGTTACGATACTATTTAATCTATAAACAGAGAAATATTGGTTCTTTTTCATTTCTTCCATATTCTCTTCATCAATAACCTTGAAAACAAATATATAGTCAAAGTCAAGTTACATCTCATTTAAGATGGCATAATGACGTAGTCACTGAAAAGTTATAAGAAGATATAGCGCACCTTCAAATATATTATATATGGTGATCTCACATAACTTCCATCACTCATGTTGAGCATCATTCCTAGAATGGCAGATTTTGGACAATCCTTCAGAATGACTACGTCCAAGTATCCATCTGAGAACTGCATCGTTGTAAAGTATCATATAATGTCAGGTCGTTTTGTGAACATAGAGAAAGAAGTTAAAAGCTTTAAAACTAATGAAAAATAAAAGCCACGGACAATGACTTAAGGAGGGAACTATTTCCCATCTTTCTAAGAAGCCCTAATAATCATGCAATATCTGTTATAGATTGACACTCTAAATGACGAACAGTGAACACATGATTACAGAAGAAATAAAGTCCAGTGATGAGGAAATGTCACCTTTGCTTTCGGTGCTGGGGCATAATTTTCAGCAGAAAAGGGCACATTGTTCACCCAAATTGAAATAAAAGGGCCATCAACAGACCTCCATTCCAATCCGTCCAGGGAATTCTCTGGGCCTTGATAACCACACGTCTTGAACTTATTGTCACTTCCTTGTTCTTGTTGAGTTAATACATAGTTAGACTTAGGCTCATCAACTCGTTTCACTGGTTCACCATAATTTTCATATCCAGGTGCAGGAATAAACTGGAAATGTCCATGGTATTTGCGTAGGTTCATTATGCGGAGAAGAGCCTGTAAGAAAGACCTATTAGTAATAGCATATAGAAACATTCTAGGTACACGATATACACCTATCAACTACATCAGTTGAGGATAATTTTTGAGGCGATATGGGGTTTATATCTTATCCACAAGCTCATACTATAAATGAGTCATCAAAAGGTTAGCTTGATGCACATAGGTCTTGCTGATGAAGATTCTTCCACTCTGGTGAGTGACAAAGATAGTATGGAAAGTTAAAAGAATGTCTACAGAATAACATTGACTCAAACTGTTATCAATTACCAATTTATTAACCAAATTAGAGAAGCCTAAGTGTCATCTAGTCCTCTCTCTATCTTAGAATTCTTTTGATCTTTGCTCCCTCGTCAGCCCATGCTCAAGCTAGAAATTCAGAAATTCACTTTAAAGAATATTCCTTGTTTCATTGGCTCAGAAAGACAATATAATTCATCTCTAAATTTTCTATTTGGATTCTAGCACCAATCAAGTAAAAGTAGTACTTCAAGCTTACGACCTTTTGATGCCCAATCAATATCCATTGTCATGATTTGATCCAAAATGATCATACTCCAAATTTGGAATTACATATTTACAACTAAATGCAAACTATCAAACAATAAGAGAGAACTGGTGCATTGGACTTTTACTAATTCTAGTACCCAGAGTCGTAAGACCTAACTTTGGATCAGCTACACAGATATCTGACAATTGTTTGGCTAATGATTTAGATCCATATTCATGAAATTTGACATATATTTAAGACAGTTGTCAAATCTTATTTATTGATTCTAGGATATTCAAAGGACCATGGAGCATACCTCACAGTGCATAAAACATTCTTCATGACATACATTTGGCAGCCCAGCTTATAACTATCATATCTGAAACTATGGACAAATATGCAGAAGGAATGAGAAACTGCACATTGACTTACATATATGTCAAGGCGAGCACTTCCCAACCACCTATACTTTTCTGATTCAATATCAACATCAGCCGCCAAGCCTGTAAATGCATAATGCATTGAATGAGTTTTCAAGTGTACAAATTTGAAACTTTCACCTGATCAGATAACTCCATTGAAACGACCAGAATTAAGTTTACATTATAAAAGAAAACATAGTTTCAACAATTAATCATTATTTTCATACCCCAAATAAGTGCTAAGACACTGAAAAATCTTTTCTCTTTCTGTGAGATAGTGGCAACATCCAGAGCTCGTTTGTGACCTATAGATAATCAACAATCAAGAAGCTTATTATCAGTATTATTAGAAGCTGTTTCTACTTTCTCTAGTGAACAGGGATTATGAGAAAGAGAACATGACCTCGTATTACTGCAAATGTAGCATTAGCAATAGAGTAAATATCACCAGCAGAATCTAAAAGTGATTTTGCCATACCATTTCCGGTACCTAAAAATGAGAAAAAAATCAAGATAATCATGATATGGAGAGAGATTACAAGATCCCCTATTACATAAATTATGATTATGAGTAAGGAAGTGTAAATTTTCTTAGGATATCAGGAAGTACACAAAAATAGGAAATCAGAGAGGGAGGGATGGTACAACAGCCAGGAAACAATTTATTGAAAACATGAATGACAGACAGTAAAGACACGCAAGAGTCTTCCAGTAAATACAAAATGGAGCAAAATCATACCTAATGCTACTAATCCAAATGGTTAACCAAGTCAAAGTCAATACTTAATAGTAGTAACTGGCTAACTGAGAATATGAAATAGTGAGAAAAAGAAGATGCACCTGCTGGAATTATCCCAAGAGGTATCTTAATTGCAGTAGCCCAATCTTCTCTTTTCAGCAAACCATTGACTACCTGTCCATGGAAAAGACTAATAGAAAACTAAATATATTTCTAGAAACATAAAAGAAAATAAACTAATCAATATCACAAGTGCAAAAGCTATGGATTTATTCTAGGAGTACACATGTAAAATTTTGAAGCAAATAAATTAGAGATTAATTTGAGATTGATGCATCCATAATAAAAGAAAAGAAAAGTATCAAAGATTGGTGCATCTACAATACATTGAAGATTTGATTTTTGTTGTTTGGTAGTTAGCATTTTTTTTTTGGTGATTAAAAGGGAATAATTATAATCCCAATTGGAATTGGCGAGAAAAATAAATGACAATGTCATGATAGGCGACTTAGAGATACTTGTAAAGGAGCATAAGTCCAGATAGTCATATTAAGTAAGATGAAACATTTTTATTGCATGTTAAATGGTGGAGAGTAACTAGCTGAATGCAAAAGGTCAGGTGGTTTTATTACTTATTTATTTGTAGAATTGCTTACCAGCTAACATGTTTGGAGAAGTTAAAACACATAAATACAATATATATGGAAAAAAAAGGAAAAAATACAATATATATATAGTGATTGTAGTCTAGTGCTCAATAAATTTTGTAGAAGGAAACATTAAAGAATTAGGTGAAGATTGATTATTGCATGACTTTTTAAATTCAAGAGAATCAAGAATTCAGGACAATGCATCATTCTTTTATATTGCTATGACAATAGTACATAATGACGTTTATTATTTCTTAGTAGTGTTTAACAAACAACTATAGCACACCAAATGCTCCTTATTAATGAATACAAAAAGAAGTCAAGCGCCCCTAGCACATGACAGAAGAATGATGATATAACTTATGTTGTATACAAGTCCTGAGCATAGAGGAATTCCACTGCTAATATAACCAAAGCATTATTGTGCTCTGTGATACAAATATCGATTAAACTACCAACCTCCACTAGAACACCATCACCACTGACACACACAATACCATCATATTTTGGAAGATCCAAAGATTCTGCCATTTCCTGAGCATGATTCTGGTACTTAGTTTCTGATGAAAGCAGAGTTCAAAAATAAACTTCTTATTCTATGGAAGTGGAAAAGTAAATTTTGAAGCATGCTCACCTACTACGGTATAATCGATGTTCCCAGCTTCAAGAATTGGCTTAATCTGATCCTCCAAAATGGTTCTTGCAGATTTTTTCCCCGCAAAGGGATTTAAAATAACGAACAGCTTCTTTGGCCGGCCTATCAGAGAATAAACGATTTGACAGTTTCACAATGATTAACTCCATAAAAGTAAATGCAGACTTTTCTGGTTCACTCTTGCAATAGATATAAAGTTGAAGAATTTACATTACTTAATACAAAATTGAGTACTGATTCGAAAATGATAACTCCAAGATCCTTATCACTGGATGAATAAGGACTCATCAACATCAACAAAACACTTGCTTACCGAGAGAATCGATGCAATTCTTCAATCTGGCGCTCCACCTCGACGCCGCCGCCTCCGTGGGCATCTCCAAAGAGTAATCCCTCCTCACCCTCCTTCTCTCCCCAGATGCTCCCCCGAAGGCGCAGATAGAACCACTTCGAGGAGCCTCCGCTAAAGCCCGGACCGTAATCCGTGTTCCTTGGACGTCCAACCCCAGGACATCCGACTCCAACCTGAGACACTGATCGCCTCCGCCGGAGCGCCATCGCAGCGTCCCATCCACCTCCAATGCCGACTCCGCCGCCGCCCCGTTGACTACGATCCTCTCCGACAACCTCTCGCCTCCGCCCTCTGCCATCCTTCCTCGCCGGATGCAACCTTACTTCGGCAATTGCTTATGAAGGCCGATGACTTGAGCTAACCTGACTAGCACCATACCCTTCCTATTATTGAAGAAAGCTCGTTGGGCCCATTTCTATTTTAAATACTGAGGCTGGTAGACATTGTAGTAATTGTAACGGACTTTTGTGTTTTTTTTTAAGAATGGATGCTGGTTTTGTTTTTTTAATGGTATACGAGAACTTTAGCTCAAAGACTAACCTTCCCATTATTGGAAACACTCAGCGGGGGCCATAGCCATCGGTAAGTTACGGAACTGGTATAATTGAGTAATTCGGACCTTTAGTTTTTTTATTAATGAAACGTGGTGTCATGCTTTTCGAATTCTTAAATCTTTCGTGGAGAGCACGTTCCCGTTGCTGCGGGTTGACCAATGGTTTGTTTAAGCGTTGAAGAAGAAATTGATGAAAATTTTTAGGGTCAAAAATTGAATCGATCCGAACAAAACATTAAATTCGAATTAAAAATTTTTAATTCCAAATAGAGGTCGATTAGAAAATTTTCGGATTAAAGATTTTTTATTTGGATTTACCCAAGTTTAAAATTTAGTAGATTTTTTTAAGGATTAAATTAATTTTTAAAAAAATATAAGATATTTTTATATATATTAATATGGGGAAATACATTATTACGTCCCTATTGTTTCTGAGTTTTCCCACTTATGTCCCTAAAATATTTTCGTTCCCATTTATATCCCTCATAAATCGTTTTCGTTCCCACTTATGTCCCTGCCGTTAACTGGTCCGTGAATA
>JBBMJZ010387229.1:0-15104 GCA_037833815.1 Zingiber zerumbet | reverse complement strand
GGTGAATTTGCACATTTGGATGATCTTCCTCGGGTCGAGTTATTGGTGTCTCATTGATAACCTGAAAGAAAGTATTATGAGTGTGATGGACTTTCCGAGAATCAACCCGAATTATATCCACATAGCATTTTTGAGCCACCCACTTGCTTTCCTTAACCTCCCCAATTTGATTATCCATCAAGAACTTTAATTTCTAATGAAAGGTGGAGACAACAGTCTAAAAAAGGTTTAACGTCGGCCTCCCTAATATAGCATTATAAGTCAACTCTGTATTTACCACCAAAAAAGGCATGCATTTGGTTCTCCTTCTCGATTCTTCTCCTAAGGAGAGAGAAAGGTGAATCTGTCCCATGGGTTATACTTGGTGCTCAATAAACCCAAATAAAGAGGTGTTCACGGGGTACAGTTCTTCCCCATCTAGTTGTAATTGATCAAAGACATTCTTGAAGATAATGTTGGCACAGCTGCTATTATCTATGAATACCCTTTTTATTATATAATTCACTATAAGAGTCTGAATTACCAAAGCATCCCAGTGAGGAATCTTCACCCCTTCTAGATCACTAGGGTCAAAACTAATTGTGGGACTGTAGGTTGTGCTCCGACTCGAGCTGGCCCCGTAGTTCTCTAGTCGGCAACCATTGACTTTTTAGGCTTGAGTGGAGTCACCATTTGTTGGCCCTCCAATCATCATGTCAATCAATCCTAAAGGATCTTTCCCTTTGCCCTTCTCGCCATCACTTTTCTCTTGGTCTAACTTCGGTTGTAACCAAATATTGGCATGAGCATGCTCAGGAGAATGAGACCGATGGCGTGACCTTGTCCCGTATCTGTCTTCTGCTCACCATTTTGTGGACAGTGGTAGGATTAAGTAAACCTCATGGTCGGCTGAATACGTCCTACCTTTCTCTGGTCAGCTATGAGTCGAAGTTCACGAGCGTCCTGAGATTCCTAAGTGAAGTGCATATTCAATAGGTAAAAATCATAATAACGATCTTAGAAATTATGGTGACCATTTCAGCACCACATAAGAAATATCCTCTAATATTTACATTTTTTAAAAAAATATTCTCAATATATATTTTATATTTCTAGGTTATTAGTTAAATTATTCATTGTTCAAAGAGATTCTAATAATTGAATGTGAGAGCCATATATTTAATTTTTATTAATATTTAGATAATGCATCATGTTTTTATATTTATTAAATTATATATTTCTTTTTTAAAGTATCGTTATCTTGTATGTGCGTTTATCTGACACACGTGAGCCACTAAAATATATTTAAAAATTTTAAAAATAAATCATATTGTTTTAGATTTTAAAATATTATTTCTCTTTATTTTTTTTTTATCTCACAATGGACTTAATATAAAGTGCAATCAAAATTCAAGGATATAATTGCACTCGAGAGTCCCAATGATGCAATAGTCTTGATTTAAATCCAATATAAGTCTAAAGTCATTAGTGAAATTCACTAATGATCTTAGACGAATTAATTTAAATCAACACTAATAATGTACTTTGATACGATATAGTATGAGTGGACCAAAGGTAATATGGAATTCATAATTAAGATAATGAAGAGTCAAAGTCAGGGTGAGATGATGGTCAAAATTAGAATATGTACAGCTGAATGAGTCACTCTCGTCGAGGTTGAATTTCTCACTCCTTAGTGTCAAGATATACGAAATAAAGTCAGTCGGTCCTAGTGCCGGTTGGACATAAGGAACCCAGTTTTCCACTTTTACAATACAACTCTTATTATATAGTCGGTCGAACTTATAGGGTGTAGCTCCCCATTTCACATGTGCAAGTCTCCCATTGTATAGCTGGTCGGATACAGGACCGGTCAGACTGCCTCGAGAGGACAACATTGTTAGGAAATCATAACAACCTGTCGGAGAATACGACTACCCACCCGAGAATATTTCAATTGATCTCGTCAGAAGCTGAGAAGACGAAATTGTCAGTGTGATGTGGCCAGAATATTGACCGAATTGCCATGACTCGGAGGGGGAGGGTATGATAAGTTATCTTCTATGTTGACCAAGTCATTAGAAAGTCTCTGGTCAACGCTACCTGCAGATAGTGACCATGTTGCCCCGGTCCCTAGTACCCCAATGCTCGAGGTAGATTTTACGAATATATAAGGAACAGGATAATAGTATAATAATGAAATGAATAAAGAATGAGTACGATGACGTACCCTGGCCCAGTGGGGCGCCCTCTGGTAGACAAGTGAGCTAGTCGTGACGCTAATCGAGTCGTCGTGACCCGATAGAGTTGATGAGTGTAAGCTGGATGAGGAGCTAGATCTGGCAGCACGGAGCATAACAGTGGCTCGTAGGTTGGACCACAATAGTGGCTAATAGGCCATAATGTTATAGCGACACGAAGGCCAAATCGTAATAACGGCTCATAAGTTGGATAATACCAATAGCTCACAATCATAATAGTGGTGTAAAGGCCAAAACACAACAATGACATAGAGTTGGAACGGAATAGTGGCTCGATGACCGGAACACAGCAGTGGCTCAAAAGTCAGATCAGTGCCGAAAACATACGTCAACGTGGATTAGATGTCGGATCGACGTCGGAAGTGTACAACAGCGTAGATCGGAGGTTGTCTACAATGATGGGGCCGGATGCGGCTCGAGGCCGATTTTGTACTGGCGTGGTCGATAGTGACAAGACAGCACAATAAGGTGGGTGGTGACCCCAGAGGGTAGCGTCGGCTAACTGTGGCTAGCGGAGAGAAGGGCAATGGAAAGGAGGGAGAGGGAGGCAGCGCCAGGGGTGGTACGTGGTCTGTTGGTGTGCCTGTGAGGAGACGAGACGGGGCTAGCGATGAGGTGGCGCTGGAGGAGAGGTGGCGTGAACCTCCCCTATAGATGGCAGCGGCGGTCGGTGTTGTCGACGAGAGGAGTTGTCGACAAGAGGAGATGGAGAGGGGGTTGTCGACACATGGCGACGTGCGTGAGAGGAGGGGGAGGCGGTAGCGTGGTCATCAGGAGAAGAGAAAATAAGAGGCAGCAACATCCTCGCGTGAGTCCATGTGGTGGCGATGGTGTGAGGAGGTAGCGATGCTGCTCGACGACATCAGCGTAAAGAAGGGAGGAGGCAATGTCTTTTTCCTCCAGCGAAAGAAAAAACCCCCTCTTCTGTGAACAATGCCTCCTTTCTCAAAAGCCCTAGCCCTCTAAATGTGTAATGACCAATCCACCCTTCTCCACCTGTCATCATCTCATCACCACATTACCAATACTCTGACATTTACATACAACGAAACCTTCTTATGAGGATGGTTGTACATCTTTTATTACCTGATATCAGATGCTCTAAGTCACATTATTACAGAAGTTATAAAAACGGTTCATATACATGTAACATAAGTTTCTCCGAAGGATGACTGTACATTTTCTATTCCCTGACATATTCTGACATCATACATTCTCTATTGCTTCATTAATTGTAGAGGTTATGAGAGAGTATAAAAAGGGGTCTTTTCTTTTGGCCAAGTACGCTCACTTACACGTGCACACATACGCATTTATACTACTCTTCTACAATTCCTTTTCTTCGACCCTTTTTGCCGGTGCTATTATTCTGACTTGAGCGTTGGAGTGTTTATACTAGTGACTCTCTCCCTGATTTTTGCTTTAACATTTCCCTTTGCTCTCTCTTTGGTGTGCATAGAGAGAATCACTCCAAGTCCGCAGCTCCTAGCTTAAAGTCTTTCCTCCGTCAACATTCCTATCATCTAGCCAGCACATCATCTCCCCGCTTTCAAATAGAATCATACTTTATTCTCACATCTTAATTTCACAACTTAATAGTATGTTATGAGTTTCTAAAATTTAAATAGTTTATATAATTTTGACATAAATTCAGTGTAAACTCAAGCGTATCATATTCATTTAATAACATAATATGCTTTTCTAAAACTCTTATCCTATTTAAAATTTAAAAATATGAATATTGTAAACCATCAACCCGTAATATAAATCTTAGAAATTTGGATATGATGAAATTTAAAAGGCTGTTAAAAATGGATTGATTCTGTTTAAAATTGATTCTGTTCAACAAAAGAGGCTTACTAATAGAATGTGAGAGTCATTTGAACATTATTAAATCTTAAGATATTTTATTTAAATTAAAAAATCAATCAAAACAATATATTTGTGGTTGATTATCATCTTTGAAGACCATGCAGTTATTAGACTGGGATTTGTCATAGCGCTGCATTTAATAAATTAGCCATCGATGGATCGCAACGACCTGGCGGCGTCGCCTCTTGCGACACGTAGTGCCGCCACCGGCCTCGACGGCCAGCGTCGTGTCGTCTTTCGTGGTGGTGCCAAATTACTGGATGGCTTTGTCTTCTGTGTCTTCTCTTCCATTTTATTTTTCTGTCTGTTTCTTCCATTTCACATTTCTCTAAGGCCAAATCGATTATAAGCCGATTCAATTTATCTGAGGAATTTTTATTTTTTATTTTTTATTTTTAAAAAAAAAGTAGGTTAAATGGAAATTCAAACACGAAATATCAGGTAGGTGAAATTGCATCGCATGCTGATTCAGAATGATCACACATATTAAAGCCAACTCGGACCAAAAAAATAAACTATTAGAAGTTATTGCAAGGTGCTTACAAAAGAAAAAAAAAACACAAAATTTGAAATAAAAATTTGGCAGTCACAAACAGCATTTTACGAAGTCCCAGGCAGCGGGAACCATTTCGGTTTTGACTAGGAATAGCCAAAAAAAAACACACCAGTGTATTCTTTAAGCACTGTCGTTAGAACAAACAGTCATACTCAATTATGAAAGTTTTAATCCTATAGCATCTTCAAAATCATATCCACAACCATCAAGCATTCCATTTCGTTACGGAGCCATTTAGTTTGTTTTGTTTACTCATGTTTTGTTTCACTGATCAAAATTACAAGATTGATAAAGTAGAAAGCCTCAGGAGTGGAAAAGAGTTCGGATAAAACTAAATTTTAAGAGAGACTTGATCAGGCGCAACCTAAATTGATTCAGGTTTTAGTATAACTTGACAACTAATAGCAAACTGAGTTTTTTTAAAACATTTTTATTTTCTAAACTACAAACTATAGAAACCTAAATTTGATCATATAGACCGAAAACCTGATATTTCAGGTATTTTTTTTACCACAAAAGGATGTGAAAATAACCTGCATTTGATCATATAGACTGAAAACAAATGACACACTGGTAATACTTTAGCCTAACTTGAACCAGGTTCAGTGCTCAGAAACCTGGATCAAATAATGACACCCAAAAAGATTTCAGAAATTTACCCTTGGCAAGGGATTTTGGGTAACTTCTTCAGCAAGAGAAGAAAAAAATTAGTCTATCAGCAAAATGATGTCATAAACCCTACAGACCAAGATAATATTCTAGTTTTTCAGAATGTGGGATTTTAACACACTAACCATTCTACCCAGCTTTGCAGTCTTCAACTGTATGCATTCGACAGATAACATGAAGCAACAATCATTTCTCACCAGTATATGCACAACAGTTTAATGCCTATGAAACTGTGAACTAGGAGAATCTATTTTTGAATATAACATATTAAGTTAAGAGTGACCATGATCGATGTTACCAAATAGCCAATCATAGTATAGCGGTTTAGTCGTCAGATGCAACTTGGGCACCAACACAAGGTGACAAAAGAAACCCTGCATGTGTGCACAAAGGAATAAGTCAGGTATAGTAGAGATGATGATAAAATAGTTAATGTAAAATTCATCAAAAGTCAATATTGCATCATTCATGCAACTCAGTACGATGTTTATATTATAATCTGCAAGTACTTAGGTTGCTTTAAAAAAAATGGTGCCCAGGAGTCAGTAGCAAATCATTCCTAAGGCAAAGAAAAGATTCAAATGCAACTTTTAGTCACATAATTGGTGACCAAAGAGAAGATAAAATCAATATTGCATTTAATTCTTTAAGAAAAGAATAATAAATTAACTCTGTGTGCATGGCAAACTACAATTCTAACAGTTTTTCCCCTTTTATCGTCAAACCATCTGTGAGGGTTCCCTTCTATCAACATCCCACTGTTCACCAAACTAAGAATAGTGAATTTTAGATGAACCCTAATATATTAAGTAACTCAATTGTGATTAGTGGTGAAAAGAGTAAAGTAATTGAGAAGCTTAATTTGGAAGATCCATATAGTTCATAGGTTGCAAAATTGGAATACGTTGATATCAGCTGCATCAGATATGAAGAAGCTGGATTGGCCGTAGAGAAAGGAATTACTAAAACAATTAATATAGAAAATAATAGAATCAACCTCGATGATATTTTGTATTAGGAACTTCAATGTTTAAACATAAACTTTTGAAAATTACATTGTAAGTCAAATGTGAAGTATTTGTTCAATTCTTTACTTATTTTATAGTGTAATTTTTGTTTACTATTTAATAGTTCAAAAACTTGAAATAAGCTTTTTTTTGTTTAAAGATGTATCAGAACATTGTCATTAGCTACTATTATTAAACACTGCTATGCCCGCCAAAAAGGTAGATCAAGCATATCTACCTCCACATGAATTCTAGCTAGATCAAGCATATCTTCTGTCACATGTTTTCCATTTTGGTCAATCTTCACTTGTTAGAATCATAATCAACCACTTTTGAAAATTAAGGTATCTTTTATATACAATAATACAAAAATGAGATTTACTGGCATAGAGGAGCCAATAATGTAGGAGTTATATTTTTTCGTTGACAAGACAATTTTAACTATTGAAAAACAATCATATAAGTTACTCTGAATAGCCTATAGACTATCCTTAAACTTTCCTTGAGCACTGCAAAAAAAAAAACAAATTTGCTAAAGGTAAATTTTTTTGATATTGGTAGTGACATGGCATAAGTTTTGTAGATACTAAAACTAGTATGACATGAATGCATGTTAACACAAACAGGCATGTTAATGAAAACAGTTTTCAATAATTTCTGACTAAATTTTCATTATTTTAAACAAAGTTTTACTGGGATCATATTTCCTTGCATCACTTTATATCAGCAGAAAGTGAGATGGCACGTGTATTCTACATTAATTTGATCTGAATGAGGAAATGTCAAAGAATGAGAGTTCCATACTGATGTGTCAACGTATACAGGTAGCACTCTAGTTATTCAGCATGAAAATATCAAACTCCTAACTGTTCCAGATCACCGACAGTATATAGCCTGATCAATCTGTGGAGGAATCTGTTTTATTTCTGTGCCAAGTTCTTGCTCCATTCGATATCTGTAGTCAGGCAATTGATTTTCATGTCATGAAAAGAAAATGGAAATAATGCATTAGATTCTTAAGCATGGGCAAGTGATCATACAAATTAAAGCGATCCTCATAGGTGATAAGATTGACAGCTAAACCAAGGTGACCAAACCTTCCCGAACGACCAACCTGAAATCACCCAACCATTAGCCAAAGGGAACATATTTTAATAGGAAAGGTGAACTCGTATATGCAGCCAAGTAGCACAATTGATTTGCTGATGAATCAATTTCAGGACATAGGGGGATGGGCAAATTCAAATGTGAACGATTAATTAATTTAGAACTTTGTTTTTTCTTTCTTTGAGAATTAAGGCAAATGACATTTTCTTAAAATAAAAAAGGCCACAATAAAAGAACTTATGGGAATTATTGTCATCTTAGATAGATAGCTTGCCTATTTTTTTCTTTTTAAAATTATTGTTATCTAAATCAATAAAGAAGTGACAAGCAGCATGTTCCCTATACCATCTCTCAATGAATTGGCAGCATTTGCAGTTAACTAATATAAACACAGTATCAAGATGATACCCTGTGAAGATATGTTTCAGAGTTCTTCGGGAAATCAAAATTGATGACAACATTAACAGCTTGAATATCAATTCCCCTGGTAAAGAGATCTGCAAAGGCAGCCAAATATGTCACGACACGTCATTTGAAGAGCAAGATATTAAACATGGAAAATTAGTCCAACTTCTCATATTTATTAGCAATTTGGGAATATGCTCAATCTAGTTGTTCGGTCAAATATAGCAGGTTTTCAGAAAACCATAGAACACGTGAAGTGTATTAATCTTAGCAATGCAGCATGAAAACAATATGATGCCACTTCTTTATTTAGGATGAACAAACTAGTCTCACACGAAGAACAAAAGCCACTGAAGAGGGAAATTTTAATAAATTCAAGAGAGCAAAACAAAGGGAACTAGGGTCTTTTTAAAGGCCCAAACATTGACCTATTCAATTGCTAGATAAACAAATAGCAATTCTTTAAAAACACTTATCCTGCAAATATAAAATTTCCTCCTTTCTCTTGACTGCTTCAAAATAAACCTTAAAACTTTTTTTAAAAAAACATAAAATTTAAAACCAGCTATTTAAAAAAGTTCAAACTAGAATTTTGTAATTTTAAACTGCATCACCTGTCTTTCTTCTTCAACGTAATTGAACCATGAGTTCCTCAACCGGAATCATAAGATGAAGAGCACAAAAACGGATACAGCACTGAACTCAGGAAAAATAATAAACAGTACTAGCCAAATGCAATTAGAAGAAGAGGACTCTCCCTAATTTCCTTCCAATCCTATTCAAACTTCCTCTTTATCCACCAAGCCAGGAAAAATAATGTTTGCATTCTATGAATCTCCACATGACATGTTTCGAGTATGACCCATGCAAAAAATCATAAAGCCAAGAATCTCATTGGTTGGGGATGGATTTGTCTACAATTAGCAGATAATTGCTGATATCATCATAACAACACACATGCTAGATTCCAGTCAAAAAAGAAAAGGCAAAATAAAAGAAATATCATACCTGTGCAAACAAGATTCCTGCATGCACCATTGCGGAAGTCATGGAAAACACGATTTCTGTGATCTTGCAACATTTTAGCATGAATATAGAAGCAAGAATAGCCCAACTCGGTGATTTTCTTTGCTAGTAGCTCCACTCGGTTAACAGAATTACAGAAAATAATAGATTGATTAATTTGAAGCTGTCAAAACAGGTAAACCAGTCATTCTCAGGCCCAAGAAGAATTTTAAACCTTTGAAATAGTCCAAATTTAGGACAAACCTTTGAGAAAAGGGTATTCAGGCAGTGCACCTTCTGCCTCTCTTCAACAAAAGCATAGTATTGTGTTATTCCCTTCAGTGTGAGTTCATCCATCAGATTGATAACATAGGGTTTTGGAAGGTATCTGTCTTTAAAATCCTTAACAGTTAAAGGAAATGTTGCTGAAAACATTAAAATTTGCCTATTATCAGGAAGAAACTGAATAAGTTGTTCTATTGATGGCTGAAACTCTGGAGAAAGAAGCTTGTCAGCCTGTGAAATTAGAAATTTGGACTTGCCATCAGAAAAGAGGATGAACAGGCAGAAGTAAATATTTGCTTATAAGAAACAGATCAGAAAGATGTCTGAGAACTATAGAGTACTCGTTAAGGAAAAGAGAATACATAACAATGTAATAGCCTCAGACTTGATCAAAACACCTCAATGAATCTAGTACAGCAAGATCAAACTTCATCATACATTACCTCATCTAATATAAGCATTGAACAGTCCTTCAAAACACAGATCCCTTTTCTTGCAAGATCAAGTATTCGACCAGGAGTTCCAACCAACAACTGGACGGGTTGATATAAACGCATAATGTCATCCTTCAGGCTAGTTCCCCCAGTAGTAACCATAATTTGAATCTTCAAATGTTTTCCAAGTTCCTTACAAACTTGCGATGTTTGAAGAGCTAATTCTCTTGTTGGAACTAATATAACAACTGAAAAAAACCAAAAGTTCTCAATTATTGGATGGAAAAACATTCTGACTACACAATTAATATCGATCTATCGCACATGAACAGCTTCATGGTAAAATGAAATATCAAGGCTAGTCTAATGCATTTTACTTTCCTCATATACCAACAACACAGATCAAGTATAGTATGTAGATAAAGATTATCAGACTAACAAAGCATAGCAGAAATGAATCATTATGCACAACACAGTAACCAAAATGAAGAACAGCACAAAGAATAAAAGACTTCAAAGTTATGATGCTAATGAGAATACAGGAAATATGAATTTGCAGCTAATAAAGAAAACAAGAATGAAGAAATAATGATTTCAACTACAGATGCTCACATCTGAGACAAAATATAAACCAGTACACAGATACAACTACTGCTGTGGGGAAAAAATATGAAGAAAAAAGAACCTTGAATGGCATTAAGATCTTGGTCAATTTTTTCAAGAGCAGGAATACAAAATGCAGCCGTCTTTCCTGTCCCATTTTTAGCTCTAGCAAGAATGTCACTGCCAGTGAGTGCAATAGGAATGCTTTCTTCCTGAATAGGTGAAGGCCTTTCAAAACCCTTCTCATATATGCCCATAAGAAGTTCTCGCTTCAGAAAATAGTCTTCAAACTCATTCCCTTTAGTTGCAGTTACATCCTGGCAATTGTGCACCAACAATTATAATCAATATACATAATCATAGAAGCAAGACTTGCCAACGAAAAGATAACATTATGAATATTTGTATGGTTCATGGTCTAATTTATTTACAGGTGAGAACACCTAAACTAGCCTAACAAACTTGATGGGAGTAATTTCTTTGACAATTATAGAACAGATGCTGAATATGAAGTACTGGTAGAATAGAGATGCCATACATTTTAATCTACATTTTTGTAATATGTTACATTCGGAGACTGTTGTACTAACATAAATATACATCTAGAAGTTACATGAGTTTTCTTGTGGATCTCTAGGAAAGACACTAGATCTGCAGCACACGCCTATTTAACTTTGGCAAAGCATAGCAGCATTTAATTGTATTTATTAGTAGACATAAACTACACGGCAACCAATTCCCAGCTATTCTCTTATTAGAGCAAGACGAACACTAACTTTACCTCTGTCTTGTAGCGTGTGTCCGGAGGTGGTATGTTCAATTGTGCCTTCCAATCTTGGGAACTGAAATAATCAAGGTTAAAATTAGCTAAAAAAAGATTTTTTAAAAAGTGCTGATATGGTATTGTAACACAATGATTTTCGTGTCAATTGAACTAAATACGTGGGAAATAAATCACATCTATATAATAACACCAGCTACACAAAGATCAATCACTATAATAGACCAAAATAAATTTCTTGTGATGATCTAGTCAACCCCAAATAGTTGGGGAAAACATTACTTGATGATGACAACGTTGAAGTCACTTGTGATGCTCGAGCATTATGCTCACAAGTTACAAATAAGATGCATTGAGATTTTTTTTAATAGCTTATCGATTACATGAGATTCAATTAGCATAGCATCACGAATCAAATTAGTAAAGTTACAAATGTGCACATATCATTTCCTCAAACATCTAAATTCTTAATGGCCACTGCACACCTTACAATATCTCTAAGAGAAAAATGACAAAGCAGGCCCACTTTTTAGCTAAAATTGAAAATAATTTGCATATTTGAAACTTTCTTGATCATACAATTTCTCAAAATGTAATCAAGACCAAGTTTCCTTGTTTACATGAAAGAAAACTTTTCAAAATACATAAAATTTTGGTACATAGAAAAGCTTTTCATCTATGTAGCCAACTACAGATAATTGGGTGATTTAGTCAAACCAAATTACTTGATCTTAATATGAATAAGATTCATGTTTAAGCAGATTGAAAAATAGGTGAGATTGAGCAGTAAAAATACCAATTATATTGAACCATTTATTAAAAAGCATAGATGAAATCAATCCAAACTAAAAATTGCTTGGTTTAGAACCAAAGTGCCCATTAGATGGGTTCACTTCTAGAAGAAAGATGAACTTCACTTTCTTAGAACCAAAAATATAGGGGTGGCACTTTCATCCGGCAGTACAATTTTACATCAATGTGGTAATGGGAGTGTTCATTATTCAATTCAAACTTCAAGCTGATAAATGAACCAAAACATGCTAAAAAACTTAACCAATTTACACCTTTTTCATAATATATTTGATTCCGATTGGTACAGAGAATTGTATGTTTAAATTTACTTCAGTTTGGTTTAAAGTTTAAACCCATAATTTTAAAAAGCCTCCACGTAAGCTTATGCATGAGGAACTGCACAGCATATATATATGACTCATATATGCAATTAACACAATCCCATTTTCAACTAACATAAATTATCTTAAAACAATTGGTTTTCCAATGATAAACACAAGATATTAGTTATATACATGTTATTTTACATTGTTGGTTAATATTGATTGTTTCAACAAGTGCAATTTCTTTTCTGTCAATCCAAGAATCTTAACCTGAAACACTTCTCTATCTATTTGTCTCAATACCTGATCTTTAAAAAAAATTGGAAAAATCAATTGTCAATTACTAATTTTGGAGCATCTGAAATCCAAAGTTTATGGGTAGGCGAGTTATGCTTTCATACTTGGAGTGTGACATGAGACCCATTCATTGTGGCAATTTTGTGTTGTAGAATGTACATATGATTAAAAAAGAATCAATTGCATAAAGCCTGAGCTAGCAATGGAACCAATAAACTATCCAGAAAAAGAAGTTTTTCCTATTATATTAGTATTAGTCAACTATCCTGGTTAGTGAACACTTACTTTCATGATGAATTGTTTAGAGTAGTCCTACAAACTGGAGAAGATGCAGCTTCTCAAGTTAACTACATGAAAACATGACAGGCACTTTGCAAGGTCTCCAAGCACAAACAGAAACAACATCATTATCGTTTACCACGCAAGGAATCATCCAAAAAAAAAGAGGATGCTATACATGTTTATCATTAGTGGATACCATCTATGAGTTAAAAGAAGTAATTGCTGAGAGATTTATCAGGTTCTCCATATAGTTGCAAGTATTAACACTGGCAAATATTGCAGCAAATAATCCAAAACCATAATTTTACTCTAAATGTTCGCTTTCCAGTTTACCTAGAATCAATAGCCTCATATTGAATAGATTGTGCCGGTACCCGAGTCCCAAAGTCGCTCCCCATTGGATTCCTCCTCGACCACTGCTGCTGCTGCTGATATTGGTGCTGGAACTGCGGACCCGGCTGCCCGTGTACTTGACTCCTCTGTACGTACTGCTGTTGCTGAGGATTCCTCGGATAAAAACCAGGATTTGCGCTCCCACTGCCTCCGCGACCGTTCCCCATCCCAGGCGTAGGAAATCTTCCTCGAGGATTCATCTTCTACACAGAGCGATCCTCCCGTGCGACGACAGACGAATCAACACTAACCAACGAAAGATCTCTCCTTAAAAACCGAGAGATGAACAATATACCTAAAATTTGGAAAGCATCGACTAAATCTAGGGTTTATTGATTGGGGAACTTCCCAAGAAAAACGCGAAAGGGAGGGATTCTCCGATTTCGCAGCAACTGAGGGAAGATTTGATTCCAGATGGAGGGGGCACTGCGTGAATGGGCTGATCTCTTTCTCTCTCGATCTCTCTCGAATCGGAAAAGGACGAGGCTGCGGAGGAAAAGGCGAAGAGAAGGGCTGCCGGAAAGGAGACCGGTGGATGACAGAAATGCCCTTGTATTTATCTGTTCGATCGGTGGGGGCATGGGCGGATGTTGATGGCCGCCTAGCGGATCAAAAATATAATTAATTAACTAAACTCAATTATTATACTTTATTTTAAATGTAAAATAATGTTTAAAATTTGCATTTTGTATAATAGAAATAATAACGATGCGTCAAATTTCGATGGGATCACTATTCAAACTAAATTTAAGGATATCTCACGCTTAGATTAATAAATTTATTCAGATTAAAATTGCTACGTCAATTGGATTATTTGTTAAAATTATTGTATTTTATTTAATTATTTCATGTTTTTATTTTACATTAAATATTTAATTTATACCGACTAATTTTAAACATGATTAACTTAGTTTTATAAAAAAAAATTTATAATAAATCAGAAAAATGCCCACAGATCATTAAAAATGTATTTATCCTGCCCATCAAATTAAATTTGTATAGTGTGTAAATTTAAAACACATCATATGGATTTTGATCAAACTTCTAAATGGATTTTAAAAAATTATTTACACGTTTATAAAATTTATTATTTTTTACCCAATCAGATTTGCATGTATTAATTTAAAATTTTTAGGCCAAAAATGTGCCCTGCCAAATATTTTGTATAAAAATATCTTTTATTCCTTCACTATTATAATAACTACAGTTACTGATTAGGTGTTTATAACATGAAAAATAAATTATTTTATTTTAATAAAACTTATTATATATAAATTATTATTATATAAAACATTTTTTTATCAATTTAATTAAATTTACTTAAATCTCATCAAAATAGTACCAACTACTTAATTAGCTACTACATAGTTATAATTGAACCCTAAACACTATATTGCAACGTTATTATAGCAACTACTTAATAATACAATAAAATTATATTAGCTATTACACATTATACTAGCTACGAAGTAGTCATTATATATTATAGTAGCTATAAAATAACTGTTACACCGGTATAGGGGGCCGCTAAGATAGGGGATCTACCTTTTATAAAATAGCTGTTACACATTATAAAAGTTAGGAGTATTTATGCCAGCTTCTTTATTTAAAATGTCTAATTTAGAATAAAAAAATTTATTTTATGAAATTTAGATATTTACTTTTTGTTGGTACAATATCTCTTAGATCCAGGTTGACTAAGCTTGAGTCTTGATGTTTGAGTTTCGATGTTTGATAATATATGATTGTTTTGACAATATATGGAGATTGCAGGAGTAATCATCCGTTTAGGAGATTGGTTAAAGTTGACAAGAAGAAGAGTCAAATAGGTCAAGGTTGACCGGATACTTAACTAGGAAAGTCCTAACTAGAGGTTGGGCAAGGATCAGTTCAATGGGAAGGTTGGCAGGAAAGAGAAATCCAAGTGGGTCATTGTTAACCGGACACTTGGTGTTGAAAGTTCTGATGAGTGAAGTCAGTCAGAAGGAAAATCCGAATGAGTGAAGCTAAGTAAAAGCCCTCGTGAGTGAAGCCAGACAGTGAGAAAATCATG
>JBBMJZ010387207.1:0-15107 GCA_037833815.1 Zingiber zerumbet | reverse complement strand
AGGAAGTGAACAAAAAACACTTTCTATTAAGCTTGTTTTACATAACAAAAACAAAATCAAGGTAAGTTTGTTTTTATATTAAAAACGATTTATATTAAAAAAAAAAAAACAAAGAGAGATAAAATTGTTGCAGAAAACAGCATTATCTTTTGTTGCCAAAACACCTTTAGCTTTTTCAAAGTGGTTGGGAGATTTTTTTTAAAATAGAAATCAGAAGTCAATATAAAGTAAAGTTGAAGTGTTTGTTGAATGATTACGTACTTAATTTTTAATTAAATGATAATAATATTTTTAAACTATATAAATCAATCTTTTAAAATTATTTAAATATAGTTTTGATAGACAATTTGTTTATATAATTATTATTATATTTTAAATATTGTATCAAAATTAATTTTTTATAATAGAAAATATATAAAATTAATAAAAATAACAATGACAAATGATAAAATTTATATAAATACATAACAATATTATAAAAAATTCTAGAAATATAAATTCTATAAAAATATAAAATATTATTTAAAAAATAAATATCTAGAAATACGGTGGTAATTATGTAAAATGATAAATTTATTAAAGTTAAAAAATATGGTAATAATTATGTAAAATGATAAATTTATTAAGAACATAAATATTAATTTTTAATTTTAGATCATAAAAAATATCAAATTTTTTACTTTCAATTTTTGATAAAAGTTAAAGAAGTTGAAACAAAAATTGATATCCACAAATACTCAAAAATCCTTCTGTATAGCTAGAATATAAAAAGTGCTTAAGTAGAAGTTCTACCCAACACTACTCTAATCTAAGACTTTTATAGTCTGGAAAAACATTTTGCTATGTCAAAAAGTATTTTGCACATACTCTAAAATCTAAAATAGATTATTCAAAAATAAATCCAAGTCGATTTGGAAAAAAAAAATAGATTGAAAGTTTTCTAATTCGGATTGGATTTGAATTAGAAGATTTTCGGGCCGGATTTAGATTGACTCGGATTGATCCATTTTAGTGATTTTTAGTATTAAATCAATTTTTTTAAAAAAAATTAAGATGTGGATCAATATGTATAATAATGAGAGAGTGTTGAAATAAAAATAAAGAATTATATAGAAAATGGTCATATATATATATATATATATATATATATAATTTTTTAAATTTTTTTTGCAGATTATTAGGGTTAGATTTAGGTTGATCGAGTTTAAATTTAGGAGTTTCAAATTGTATTCAATTTCATGTTCGGGATAAAATCTTTTATAATTTTTTTAATCCAATTCAAATTCAATCTGATCTATCTGAATTGACATTCTTGCTTAAAATCTAGAAATAATAAAAACTAGTCCCTGGGATATGGTACCGAGGTAGAATATCTAAGTTGTTATCTAGACACCCGTTGTTCGATCTGAGTTGGTTACCACGCGCACTAGTCCCCAGGAATTTTTCTTTCAAATGGTGGCACAATCAAAGGATGTTGGATTTCTGGGTTGGTTACCACGTACGCTTCCCAATTTATCTTGATGATCGATGGAAAATTTTCGTAGGACCGGACCGATTACTCCAAAGAGTCTATGAGACTAACTGAAATTCTTATTTTTTAGAAATAATAAAAACGGTAAAAATAATAAGAAAAATAAATTTTAAATAGAATGAATATTGATTATAAGAAAAAGAAAACGGGCCATATATCACACTTAACAATAGAGCGGCACCGGCAAGTCGGTATCTGAGCCGTTCAAATCCGGATTGGCTAGCCCTGATCTCTATCCGACGGTATGAAATTGCTTGGTAGGCTAACGGCCCAGGTTCAAGAAAGCCGTCGTGTATTGTGCGCGGTTCATAAAAGCGCGAGCAAATGGTTGGTCTCTTTCTTGGACTTGGACGAAAGCCCTAAAGCGGCGCCGGCAGCAGCGATCCTCTCCTCGCCTCCCTGGTCGCCAAGGTGCTTCCTTTACTACTTTGGCTCCAATACTCCACTTCCATCGCCAATTTTTTTCTTATATTCTTTGTCTTGTTGTAGCATTGATTTCATAGATTTACTTCTATGAATTGTTTTCTTTTCTTTCCTGAGAGTGCTTAGGATCGATTGCTTCTTATGCAATATTATTCTGGCTATTTTTTTACTGATCCGCCAGATATATATTTCTTTTTTCCCGAAAAATTCACTTTGAATCTTCGAGCATAATGCCTATATTTGCATTTAAATACGATGTTAAAGCACATTCTTTTTTTTCCCCCAAATCGGTTCTTGGCCTTCTTAATAATATAGGAATAGCAGGCGAAACAATGGTGTTATTTTAATTTACACGCAACAATAAGTAGGCATAAACACACATACTCGTGCAACTATCCTGGCAACGTCAAGTTGATATGTTTAGATTGTGGCAGTTTACTTCCGAATGTGCACATAATAATTTGAATTCCTTCTGTGTCATTGTGTAGGCCCGGTCAGCATTAGCGTCCAAAATGTTTACTGCAAGGAAAAAGATCCAAAAGGACAAGGGTCTCGAGCCAACTGAATTTGAGGACACAGTTGCTCAGGCTAGTTACAAATGTTGATTCTGCTTGTTTGTTTGCTATTATTTTAAATAATACCGATTACTGAAAATTTTCTATATGTTTCAGGCATTTTTTGATCTTGAGAATGGAAATCAGGAATTAAAGAGTGATTTGAAGGACCTTTACATCAATTCAGCAGTGTGAGTTTGATTTTGCACGGCCATTTTTTTTCAACCATAGATTTCTATTAATATTTCCCCGTTTCAATTTTGTTATGCAGTCAGTTGGATATTGCTGGGAATCATAAAGCTGTTGTTATCCATATACCGTATAGACTTCGTAAAGCCTACAAGAAGATTCATGTGAGGCTGGTTAGGGAGTTGGAAAAGAAGTTCAGTGGGAAGGTAAGCCAAGCATGAACTTCTATTTGCACCATTACTGAATTCAGCTATGAAATATCGCTTGCTGAAGAAAAATAAAATTTCATTTTGTTTGGACAATTTATAATGTGTAGTTTATCCATTTTGCGATTTTTAAAATACTTTTTGGTTAGTTACTTTTGCTAGGTATATAAGTCGTGAATTCATTTTATGATACTAATTGTTACTAAGATACTAAAATATGATGTGACTTGCATTTTATGATCCTTTACTAGAGGAAATCCCATTTCCCTCAACTAGAGAAAATTCTTTGATACACATTCAATATTTTACCTGAAAACACCGTGATCCTAAGTCAGTTTGACATTGAGCCTCAGTATACATATAATGGTAGCAAAAGGTGGAATACGTCACCCAGTGGCCCCACACGGTCGGCGTCATGACCATTTGTAAGGAGGTAAATCGGGAAGTGTGCTGGTAGGGCTTTTTTCCTAGGCTTTACCGAGATTTGAACCCTTGCCCTATGGTAGCAACTCTGTCCTGCACTAGCCAACTCAACCTTGCCCCGGGGCCTTGGTATATATATAAATATTTACTTTTGCAAGATGCACATTATTTTCATTGTCAACAATCACCCAAAAAAAATTCATAGAGGTCTTTGCCTTTGTCAGAATGTTATGTTGATTCCCTATTTGATTAATTCACTAGGTTGAATTTGTAACGTACCATGAGATTAATCCAGAAGTAGCAAAAGTGTTGCATTTCACTAGCAAGTTCTGTTACAGCTTAATACAAAATAGCCACATTATGTTCCTTAGAGCTTTGAAGCGTGTTCTTTGGTTTCTTGAATGCAGTTGAACATTCGATTATTTTCTGAATATTTTCTTGTATTTTGTTCACCCTATAGGATGTGGTTCTTATTGCCACACGAAGGATATTGAGGCCGCCAAAGAAAGGTTCTGCTGTTGTGCGCCCCCGCAGCCGCACTCTAACGGCAGTTCACGATGCCATCCTAGAAGATGTTGTGTACCCGGCTGAAATTGTTGGGAAGCGAGTGAGATATCGCCTGGATGGCTCTAAGATCATCAAGGTGTATTTTCTATGATGAATTATTACTTCATTGGATAAAAATTATTGCTTTACTCATTCACGGCTGTTTCTATTGAGTGAAATAAATGATTTATTATTGTTTTTTTTGCCCCTCAGATCTTCCTTGACCCGAAGGAACGCAACAACACTGAATATAAACTCACGACGTTCTCAGGAGTTTATCGAAAGCTCTGTGGGAAAGACGTGGTATTTGAGTACCCTGTTAGCGAAAATGCCTAGAATCATTTGGTGTAGTTTGGTTCGGTTACTCAATTTACAAGCAGGGATATTTTTGCTGAGAAGTCTTGCTGTTTACTGATTTCAATTTGGAATTTCTGACTCCAGAATATGGTATTTGACGTTTGCATAAGCTCATTCCTTTTTCGAGAGCCAGGATCTTAATTCTTAATTGCGTTGCTCTATTTTCCTACCATTTGGCATTTAATTTATCCAAAAAATGATCATTTTAGATGAAAATAGATTCTTTAGAGTTGAATTGGAAATCTCCTTGCATGAAGATTTATTTGTAAAGGGAAAAGGTCCTGAAATGAGGATGCCGATACACCCAACAAGTTAATTCTAAGTGAATATCATGATACACATTAAAGATTTCAAAATCGAGGATTTATAAAATTGAAAGATAGACAAGCAGTAAAAAAATAGTGTGGGACCGTATTTCGGTAAAAAAAAAAACAATTTTTTAGGCGTGTGATTGTAAATTCTGAAGGCTGTATTTCATCGACAGTTTTCATAGCATTATTTAGCATAACTAATGCAACCAGACTGCAAGCCAAAATTCAAGAAGTCACACAGGATTTAAATAGAGGGAATTTGAAACATTGTGTACTTCCTACAGTTGTAATTAAATGAGAAAGAGACACCAAACCTATCATCCAGAAACCATTAATTAGCTACCTAAAATTCCAGATTAAGATGGCACGACACCGACGGTCCAAACCTCAAATAGTCGAATGCCATCAAATACTCATGTGTGAGAGTTCTCAGTGAACGACAAGAAATAAGCAATAAAAATGAGCTGATGCAGAAGAAATAGTGGATTCTCATGGAGAAACCAATCGATCTCAATGTATATCGAGTTTGATTAAGCACCGGAGTTTAGAAATAGGCATGGGTAATGGGATGGAGCTGTCAATAGATGTCAATGTGATCCAGAAAAGTGAGAACCGTCCTGCATCCAAAAATAGTTCCAATTAAGCACATTAACTGAAATAAACATGCATATGCTAATAAAGTACGGTTTCAAAATAACAATATAAGTATGTAACATTACAAACTCCATGTTCTTTTTCTCAAAATCACAAAATTGTTTGAATTCCTCCTGCTAAATCCATATTCTTAGGACTTACAAAATCAACAGTCTTTACATAAGTTTATCATTAAGAAAGTCATGCAAAGGTATAACTTTTTTCCTTTTGCTATATAGTGTATTATATTATTTCTTACCTTGTGGGAATTCAAAGTTTTTGAATGCTAAAGACACTTTTATTTTACAAAGATGTAGCACAGTAAATTTTTGGATAGGTTCTCAGTAAAGCATGTCCAAGAGTGAGTCTTCTATAAAGAAGGTAGCTAAAGAAGTCCTCGAAAACTATTTACTTTTGCAAAAAATGCTTTTTATATTATCAAGCAATGACGTTCCTTGGTTGTGGAACATCAGGCTTCAAATTTATTCAATGCAAACGAAATGGTAGAAAAAGCTATCGAAGTGCTTTGAATGTAAAGAGAAAGCTAAGGTGACATAATGTACAATAGCAACTCATATTCTTAGAACACAAGCATTCTTAAACGAACTTGCAAGAAGCCTAATAAACTAAAGGAAAAGTTCAGTTGTATACATCTAAAGCATACAATGAAAGAATTTGCTACTGATCTGGCTTGTTACTACATTGTTCAACTCAGATGTATAAAATAAAACAATCTATAGCCAAAAACAGAAAAAGCAGTCACTATTAAACACAATGTCACTTGTGAAACTTTCACCAACTATTTGACACAAATAAGACTCCACCCAAACAAGTGCAACCCAAATCAATGATACATGTTTTTTGGCTTTCTTCACATATATAACATACTTAAAATTTCTCTCTCCATTTACTTCCCAGCAATATGCAACAATAATCAACAAAGTAGTTCCTAGTCAATAACTACTTAAGCTATCAACATTCAATACCAATCCACCTAAAACATCATTTGCAGAAGTGATATAAAGGAGGATGGAGATGCTTACGTTAATGTTCCTTCTTCAAAACTGAGCAACCACTGATCATGATTTCACCACAATATTCTCCACATCAGAGGAGTCTGACTCACTAGCACCATAACCTAAGATACACAAAATTTCATTAGTTTAGATTGATGATCTTCATACATGATTGACTTTCTTCCCAGCAGAAAGAAGAAGAAAACCTGGACGTTTGCCGCTAAACTTCCAAGATGATGAACGATACTTAGATGCTTTTGTAATCCATGCATTTGCCTGAAATGTCCAATACATACAAGAGAGCAATGAAGGAAACATACAGGAGATATACAAGGTTTCATAGGTTCTCTAACATTATATCAATGTTGCACCATCTCTCAAAAAATATATATACATAAAGTCAGTAAGTTAGATGATGATTTTTCAATTCAGCAAGGTTTCTTCTAACTGAAAAAAAAGTAAATGTACATGCACATGTCACGTTGTCAAGGTCTCTCAAGTGACAAATTTGGTGGCCCTGAATACAGAAAATATGACAGGTGATTTGGTCTCCATCTGATATGTGGGCTTCATCTGAGATTTTCATGTGTCCCATTGCATAAACACAGTCCTTTCAGGAAATTCCAAAGTCAATTGACATGGATACTTCTTCAAAATAGAAGTTAAAGGGAAGTAATTAGCAGCACAGCATAAACTAATTGAAAATATGACAGTGTGACTATAACGGCCCAGGTATTAAACTTTTTAACAGGAAATTATGAAAATAAGGATTCTACTGCAACTTCACAACATTCCCTAACTCTATGTAGGAATCCAATACTTCAAACATCAGCCTGAACACTCACCTACCGAGCAAAGAGCAATGTAAAGACCAAGGTTTAAAATTTAGGTACCAGTGCTGGTTTTGGTGTGTGAATTTAAAAAAAAAGACACAAAAGTCTTTATATAAATCAATTGTAACATTAACTCAACATTTGCTTATTCATGACAAAGATTGATCCTAGCTGTCTATTCGATTGGCAAGCAAGTCTATTTAATTGTGCTCAATCATATGATTCAGTCAACGAACTTGATTGACTGCGCTTGGTATAATTTCACCTGGCCCTAGCATAATACCTGATACAGGGAGTATGAAAAGCTGCCATGAAAGCAAACGAGGGTCGATCGGATGCTGAGCTAGGTTAAAGTCAAGAGGGTCAACGGGATCACTTCTTTCGACTGAGCTGACCCACCATGGTCGACCTGTCAGAGCCGACCGACCAGTCTTCCAAGGTCGACCTGCCAGGGCCCACTCGCTAAGGCCGGCTCTCTAGTCTTCCAAGGTTGACCCGCCAAGGACAACCCACCAGAGCCGATCGACCAGTCTTCCAAGGTCGACTGCCAAGGTCAACTCTCCAGTCTTCCAAAGTCAATTCGCCAGTCATTCCAGCTGACTAAGCAGCACATGGGCCCATATTGATTGTTAGAACATGTGTGTTGTTAGAACACATGGGTCGTTAGAACACATGGATTAAACATGTGCAGTGGTAGGAGTGACAGTGTGATTCCCACAAAATCTCTACGGTATAAGACATGGACGACATGACCCTCTACATATGTGGCGTGACATATTCTTTATTATAGATGTGATGTCTAATTAATGCGGGGATTACAAAGTGTTATAAAAGATCACTCCCCTAGTATGTTTTATCATCCACACACAAACTCAAAAATCCTCCACTGCTCTTTTGCTATTTTCTCCTCTCTTGCACTGACTTGATGGTCGGAGTGGCTGTGCAAGAGATCCCCCGGCCTGCTTACTTACTAATGTTCTTCTTCCTCCCTTCTTCGTGTGCTTGTAGGCGTTCCTTGTTCAAGGTCTTCTTCCAGTCAACCTCCAGGTCAGCTCACCAGCGCTCCAGCCTTCACGGACTTTATACTGGATCAAACTTAGCACCATTTGTGGGAACGTACATTTGATCTGAAACGTGAAAATGGATGACGTCGAAAAACTCTCTGCAATCACCATGACCCTAGAGGATTTCGACAAACACATTGATGCCACATTGCAGAAGGAAAAATGAAATTTCTTAGGCATCATTCTCATTCAATTGATCCTTCCCCGGGACCCCGTATGGCGGGAGCTTCGTGCACTGGGCTGCATTTTTTTTTATCATTCTCGTTTAATTGTTGCGCTAGAAGTGTACGGGTCTACATCTTGACGAGATCCTTATTCTCTCCCCGACTCTGTGGGTATTCAAGAGTCGAGGGCTCTACTCGGTCAGCAGCTCCAAAACTGCCATCCACAACTCCAGATTGGAAGTCGACGGAATCTAATTGGCAACTCCGGGCAGAATCTGATCGGTAACTTCAAGGGATGAATTCCCAGTGGCAACGCCCATCGACAATTTCAAATGGAAAAATCCAATTAACGTGGACGGAAATTATCCAACGACAATTCCAATGAGCTTCACTCGGCATTCAATAATTCTCCATTCAGCATTTGTCAGCTCCAAAGTGGTTAACTTTCAATCATATGCCAATGGGCAAAAGCCGATCAATTGCAGAGGCATCAGATACAAATTAGCAAAAGTCAAAATTTACAAAGATACGTCGATCAGCGATTTCAATTGGATCAAGAATTCCAATCAAAATGCACAAAGTGGCATTCAATCGGTAACTTCATAGGCCCATCAAACTTCAACTCAGCTTCAATCGGCAACGATCCCATGAACAAAGCCAATCAGCTAAGGAGCGAAGTTAACATTTAAGGGGCTAAAGCAAATCCGATCGGCAGCTCTTCTCGAATTAGACAAATTCCAACCAAATTGCCAAGCAAAAGCCAATCCATGGTTATAATGGATAAATTCCAAGCCAATTCAAATGGGAAAGTCAAAGCAGCTTCATTCGACAGATTTAAATTGGTAAAATTACCAATGGTTTCAAAGAGGCAAATTCCAAGCAGATATCCCAGTGGCCATACCCATTTGGAATTAGCTCGGCAATTCAAAGGAAACCTCAATTAGCATCCAATCAGCAAACTCCAAAGATCACAACGCCATCCAAACGCAACAAGAACAATCCGAGTGGCAGCCCCCTTCGCTTCATTTGGATCACTCGGCGATGGGGAATTTCCAATCGGCTTCATTTGGATTCGCTCGACAATGGGGAATTTCTTAATTAGAAAAGTCAATCTCCACTCGGCCTTCGGCATTAGCAGCTTACCAGCTCAAGCCATCTCAACATATTCTTGATCGGCAGTCTAGTTCCTTATTTGTATTCTCTCCTCGACTCCGCGGGCATTCCGGAGTCGAGGGATCGAGTCAAATCCTCAGCTGATCGAAAGCTTGGTCTTCTATTATATTTCTCTCCTTGACTCCGTGGATATTCAAAAGTCGCGGGTCGCTATTATATCCAAAACAGTGACGAGATAATCTCAAAACTGTGCATCAGGTTCGAGTGCCTCCTATGATTCTATCTTTTGAATATGAGTTGCTCTTCTTTGCAGCTTCGGTGTGTGTTCCCACGTGACCAAAGACTCTCACGTCTCCCGACCGAGTTATAACCATGTTTCCACGTGCCCAACAACCTTCTGGTCGGAAAATCTATACTCTCGCATCTACTGCGAGTTATAAGCATGTTTCCAGATGCCCAACGACCCTTCGGTCGGAAATTCCAGACTCTGGCATATACTGCGAGTTATAAGAGTGTGTCCATGTGACCAAAGACTCTCGCATCTACTCAAAGTTATAAGCGTGTTTCCACATGCCCAACGACCTCCGGTTTTCCAAACTCTCGCATCTACTATGAGTTATAAGCATGTTTTCACGTGACAAAGACTCTCGTATCTACTGCGAGTTACAAGCATATTTTCCACATGCCCAACAACCCTCCGGTCGGAAAATCCAGACTCTTGCGTCTCTCGACCGAGTTATAAGCGTAGTTCCTACGTGCCCAAAGACTCGCGTCTCACGTCTATCGGGTTATAAGCGTATTCCCACACACCTACTTAGCCTCAAGCTCGGTACTACAAAGTTATAGCCGCCACTCGGTACTAGCATTACAGTCGCTTGCACGACACCTACTCAGCCACCATCTCGACACTACATAATTACAGCAGCTTGCTCGGTATTAGCATTACAACCGCCTATTCGGCATAATTATCGTAGCTGCTGGTCGAGAACCCCAATCAATGGATTCGATCGGCAACGGCCTCACATGCAAAATTTCCAAAACAATGACATAAGCTGATCAGCTGCAAAGGGACAAATTCCAAAGCACATTCACAGTAGCCAATCAAACTCCAAGGTACCAAAGCCAATCGTCACTGCTCATGTGGTAAAAGCTAATCAAAATGACCAATTACTAATTCAAAGGAAAAACGTCCACCCAGCATTCGACATCTCCGATTGACCAAATTTAATTGTTAAAATCCACTTAACAGGCAATTTCATTCAACGTCTCAAATCCACCCATCAATAATGCTCACGCTTCCAAATTAGCAAAGGTAATCAGCAGCTTCAAATGGAAGCATCCACTTGGATGCAATTGGCAAAACCACAAATCCCAAGTGGCAAAATCCACTTGGCTTCAATTGGGAGCAAGTGGTCAAACCGATCGGCACATATCCTATCGGCTAAAGCAATTCAGTGGCTTCAATTGGTTCAACAGCCAAATGAAAAAGTTCTCCAATTGGAAATGTCGATCAGCAACCCCACAAGTCTTCCTTACTTGGCAATTAGAAGCTTCTCAATCACAGGGCCATGCAACTAATTCCAAATGGCAGCCTTACTCGACTAATCAGCTTCACTCAGAAAATGTCATTCGGCAGCCCTCTTGACAATTCTTCAATTGGAAAGAATTCAATCGGCTTCACTCGGCATTCAACATTTCCAATGAAAATTCCAATTAAAATAAAATCAATCAAAATCCAATCAAATTCACAAATCCAATCCAATTCAAGGCAGCAAAATTTCAATCCATTTGTACAAAATTCTAGTTCGTTACCAATGACCCAATCTAAGCGCATCTCCAACAAAATTCTCCGAAGGACCTCTTAGTCGGACCTACTTATATACATAATTCAGTCAACTAGGCTATGCTCTCGCTCGTGTAGTTAATTTGAGTTGGGGCCGTCTGGTTGGCCCGCCCCGCTAAACAATTTAAGCGGGTTGAGTTGAAATTTTATCAACCCATTTAAAAGCGGGTCGAAGCGGGCCAACCCGCCTAGGCCTGCAACCCACGCGGGTCGGCCCGCAGCGGGCTTGGGTTGGCCCGTGGGTTAAGGACATGTTGAAATAGCCGCTCATGCACCTTGAACCGTCATTGAGTTCCCTTGGCGCTTCTCTCGTGTTCATTAGAGCAAACAACACAATTATTGTTCTTTTGTAGTGCATTGATGCAATTGGGGTTACTAGATTGGTTTATAATCATCTTTATGTTAAGATTTCTTAACTTGCATTTTCCGAGTAATAGGTGTTAAATTCATTTTGCTTCATGAACATTTTCTCTTAACTGGATGAACAACCTGAGGGCCCACCTAAGCCACCGTAGACTTTTTTTTTAATTTGGTGGGCCCACGGGTTGACCTGCCTAACCCACAAGCTGCCTTGAGTGAGGTTGGGTTGAGGATTTTCCAACCCGCCAAGATGACGGGTAGGCCCACTCCATCCCGGGCCATGGGTCGGCCTGCCCCGTCACAGGTCGTCTGATAACTCTAGCTCCCGCCAATTCTAGGCTCTTCTCAAGTAGACTTCGGGCTCTGCTCACACCGATTCCGGGTATCGCTGTAGCTCGATTCATGGGCTCCACCCCCGCTTGACTCCGGGCTCCGCTCCTGCCAATTTGAGGCACCACTCCTGCTCGACTCTGAGCACCGCTCCCACCGATTCCAGGCACCGCTCCAGCTCGACTCACAGGCTCCGCTCCTGCTTGACTCCGGGCTTCGCTCCCACCCAACTCCGGGCTCCACTCCCCCAATTCTAAGCACCACTCTTGATCGACTCCGAGCTCCTCTCCCACCAATTTAGAGCACTGCTCCTACTCGAATCATGGACTCCACTCCCATTCGACTCATAGGCACCACTCCCTCTCGACTCCCAGCGCCGCTCCCATCGATTTCGGGCACTGCTCCAGCTCGAATCATGGGCTCAACTCCCATGCAATTCATGGGCTCCGTTCCTGCTTGACTCTTCCTGACCCCTTAGTCGGGAGCAATTTAGCTTTACGAAAGGTTATCTAGTCAGTCGGACTAGTGCCTCCTTCAACTAGGTTTGAGGGGGAGACTTGTGATACAGGGAGTATGAAAAGCTGCCTCGAATACAAATGATGGTCAATCAGATGCTGAGCTGGGTTAAAATCAAGGAGGGTCAATGGGACCACTTCTTTTCTATTGAGCCGACCCACCAGAGCCAACCGACCAGTCTTCCAAGGTCGACTTGCCAAGGTTGACTCTTCAATCTTCCAAGGTTGACCCACCAAGGACGACCTGCCAAGGCCGACCCGCCAAAGTCAACTGGCCAATCTTCAAAGGCCGACCCGCGAAGGCCAACCCACCAAGGCCGACTTGCCAAGGCTAACTCTCTAGTCTTCCAAGGTCAACCTGCTAGTCATTCCAATTGACTAAGCAGCACATGGGCCCCATATGGATTGTCAGAACATGTGTGTTGTCATAATACATGGGTCGTCAGAACACGTGGGTTGTTCAAACACGTGGAGTGGTAGGAGTGACAGCGTGATCCCCATAAGATCTCTACAATATAGGATATGGGCGACATGACACTCTGACATCTGTGACATGACATATTCTTTATTACAAATGTAACATCTAATTAATACGGGGATTACAAAGTATTATAAAAGGTCTCTCCCCCACAGGCACAGATATGTTTTATCATCTACACACAAACTTAACACTCCTCCACTGCTCATTTGCCATTTTCTCCTCTCTTGCACTCTTGAGTGTCGAAGTGGTTGCGCCAATCCCCCCTGCCTGCTTACTACGTTCTTTTTCCTCCCTTCTTCGTGTGCTCGTAGGCGTTCCTTGTTCAAGGTCTTCTTCCAATCAACCTCCAGGTCAGCTCACCAGCGCTCCAGCCTTCACCGATTTAAGACAGGATCAATACCTTTTACCTAAGAATCTTTGACTTGCATCACAACAATTACTCCCACCACTGCTTCTTCAGCCATTCTCCTTCCAACTTTTTTGCACTGTTCTAGGATGCAAAGAGTGCAAACTCTATTTCTCATTGTCACCGCTGGTAAATGGAGCATTTCAGATTGAGATGTAAGATGTATGATCAAATTGAATCCGCCGGAGTGTCAACATCTTGCCACAGGACAGACATCAGCTACCTTTTGTTTTTTACCCCTCATTCAATTCTCCATATCTTTATTTAGTTTTACATTTTTATTATAATTGTATTTTCAGAAGAACATTGTACTCTTATTAATTTCTATGTCAGAATCGTTGAGAGCGGAAAATTCCCAGCAGTTCACAAGATCACTAAACCGTCCCACACAAGAATGGTAAAGAAAAAACAAATATTACAATAAATCGCAAAAGAAACCCACCTTTTGTTCATTTATCGGGACGCCATAGCCAACATGGTACATCTGACCGACCATAATCTGCATCGCTACATCCCCGGCCTTGGCCTCTTTGAGCGCGTCCTGGAACCACCGCCGAGTGCAATCCGCCACCACGTCCTTGAGCGGGTCACGGGGATCCATCCGTTTCGGATCTTCCATCTCCTCCTCCAGGCTTCTTTGGGGGTCCGCGGTGGCGGAACTAAAGTCTTTATTGGAAGCCAGAGTTTTTGCTGTGACCGGACCTTGGCTTTGCGGATCCTGTCGCAACGGACCGAAATGGATGCTTCTCTACAGGCACGCTGGTGACGGCAAGCCTATGCTGACGAAAGAGAGAGAGGCGGCGTCGGCGGAGGAAGAGAGGGCGAAGGCGAGAGGAGAGCGGAAGAAGGCCGAAAGGGTCACATTTTTATGGGAAGTCAGGGAGACCGGAGAGTGGACTGCCTAATACTTCGAAGCGAAGTTTGGCGTCGGCGAAACTCGACCTGTTTGCCCGCTTATTTACGGGTCGAACCCAACATGAAATGTATATTTAAAGTACAAGAACAAAAGGATTTTTCATCTTTTTTTTTCACACACCAAAATACGATTTTTTGTTTTTAATCTATTAAGAAGTTTGGGTAGCTGTTTTAAAGTCCATCGACATAGATTTTTTTTCTTTTTGATATTTTAAAAAGAGAATAGTTTTTCGAAAATAATTACACTGTGCATCTTTACATAGAATATAAAAGTTGAAATTAATGATAATAAAAGGTAAATACGGTGTTCCTCACCGTCTCTCCCAAATTATACAAAGATAAATTATATGATTAGTTTATAATGGACCGTTAAATGGTTAAGAGGCATGAGAGAAGTTTTAAATGATTTTATAAGTATCTTGTATTAATTTTGATGTAGTTAATTAAGTTAAGTTAGATTCTGCGTATTTGATATCTTATGTCTCGGTGTAAAGACATAGTGTAGGACTGTTGCGGCCGGCTAGGAGGGGGTTGTTGGATAATCCTGTAAAAATAAAATGACAAACCCTCCTCGAACTCTTTAAGCTAACACTTGTATAAAGAAATTAAGCAAACCAATAATTAAAAGCATAAAGAAACGAGACACAGATATTTACTTGGTTACAACCGATGTGGTTGTTAATCCAAGGAAGATTAAGCTCACTTTCAATCTCCTTCAGGCGGAGAAGCCTCTTACAATGTTGACAGCGCAGAAACAGAAGCTTAACTACAACTCTAATGCATACAAGCGTTGGAAATGATTACTTGGAGTTCATTGAAAAGCTTCTAGACCAAGGCTATATTTATAGCCTTGGTCGGGGCGCCTGGAAGGGTTCCGGGCGCCCTGGGGGGATA
>JBBMJZ010387194.1:0-15108 GCA_037833815.1 Zingiber zerumbet | reverse complement strand
CCACCCCCCCCCCCACAAAAACAAAAACGAAAAGAACACAATTATATATATATAAATTTGGTATTAAAGACTCATATAGAATGATGCAATTTTGACATTGTGTTGTATGAACACAAGCTAAAATTAAAATAATATATATTATTTATATTCATCATCAACAACAACCAAGCATTTATCCCACTATGTGGGGTCAACTTTATGGATCCTGCTAAGATTGGGCTCGATGCTCTACTATATCCTTAACTATATTTAAATGAAATTTATCTTATTTTATCAATGCTAGCCAAGTCTTCTTTGGTCTCCCTCTTCCTCGATAAATATGCATATTTGTCATAATCTCGCATGACCTAACTAGGATACATGTTCATACCAATATAAATGTCTCTTGTAGTTTTACCTCAATAGGTGAAACTCTATTCTTATTTTTATCATGTCCAATGTCCGCACATCTATCTTAACATCCTTAGTTTTGCGGCTTTCATCTTTTGTTCGTGTGCTCACTACATAACCCAATTCATATAATATAGCAAATATACTCGTCATTTTGTAAATCTTCTCTTTAAGCTTTAGAGGTGTCTTATGATCACAAAGAACACCTAACACACTCCTCCATTTCAACTATACTATTTACATCTCATCGTCTTCTATCTTAATAATTATCTTATTATGTCTACTACTACTACTAAACTTAAATTCCATATATTCTGTCTTTAGTCTGCTAAACCCAAAAACTTTAACTTCCATTGTCTCCCGCCAAAATTCAAACCTAGCATTTACGCATTCACATGTCTCATTTATCAAAACATTGTCATTTGCAAACAACATGCATCATGTAACATGACAGCGAGTTCATCTATAACTCACGTAAAAAGATATGGATCTTTGATGTAACCCTATGTTTATAAGAATCAATTCAATTAACGCGTCTGAAGTCTCCACTCTTGTCATTAGATTCTCCTACACATCTTTAATTGTTTCAATATATTCTACATAGCACTTTTCTTTTATAGAATCCTTACCAGACTTCTCTTGGATTTTGTTATAAGCTTTTTTAAATAAATATCATGTTTAAGTCTTGTGTTTTTCCTAATACTTTTCAATCAATTGTATAAGAAGATATATAGCTTATATTATCGACCTTTCATGCATGAATCCAAATTAATTTGTCATCTTGGTCTCCTTAATCTTTTTATATCACTTTTCCCAAAGTTTCATAATATGGCTCATTAGCTTAATGCCCTTGTAACTCGCAAAATTTATATATCTCCTTTGTTTTTATAAGGGGTGCTACAATACTTACCTCCTCTGATTAAATAACTTCATAAGTCATTCAATATTTTGCTTCCCTAGACACTTCGATACCTCTATTGGAATATTATCTAGTTCAACCACTTTTCCATTTTTAATCCCATTTAACGCATGATCTACTTCTAAAATTTAAATTCTTCGATAAAAATTTAAATTTCCAAAGTTATATTGTTCATCTAAACCTTCGTTAAAAAGTTGCTAAAAATATCAAATCTATCACTACTTTATTTCTTCATCTTTCACTAATACCATGCTTGTGTTGAGTAGTATCAAGTTTCATTAATTTATTAAAATGATATGTTTTGACTGTGCTCTTTGACACGGTACAAAATTTCAAACCAAGAGTATAGCTTATTGGCAACCAAATTGGAAGTTGATAGATAAAAACCTTGACTAATCGACTAATTTTGCACTAAACATGAGTTGTTTACAAAAATTATGCTTGTCAGGAATCTCTTTCATAGTCATAGATGCGGATCCAAGAGTCTAGCATGGCTATTTCTAAAAAAAATCTACATAATAAAAGGAGTCAAGTGTTAACTTGGAGAGTTGGAGTGTTAGTGTCCAACACAAGTATTGAGTAAACGAAGAGAAGTCATAGAGTTATTACAAATGCCACATAAGGGTAACCCGGCTTACCCTACATTGCAACCTGTGATTATAAAATCACACAGCAACAACTTTACCGTTGCTCCAAGGCTCCCTTTCAATAGATATAACCATAGCAAAAGAACTACCATCATTAGGTAGTTATAGCGCTATCAATTTGGGTTGGCCCGTCAGATTGGTCCGTCTCACCAAACAAATTAAGTAGATTGGGTTGAAATTTTATCAACCCATTTAAAGGCGGGTTGAAGCGGGTCAGCCCGCCTGACCTGTAACCCGGGCAGGCGGGCGGGGGCTTAATTTTTTTTATATATTTTTTTATTTCTTGGTAGGCTCGTGGGCTCGCTCGCCTAACCGGTAACTCACCTTGAGTTGGGCTAGGATGAGAATTTTCCAACCTACCAAAATGGCAAATCAACCCACCCCACCCCACCAAATAGTTTGATGGGTCGACCCCTGTAGTTACACACATTGTTATCAAAATTGATATATGTATCAAAACCATATGATCAACAAACCTATCCATTGACTAGATGAGTGATATTGGAATCATAAAGAAAAAACACAAAAAAGAGTGAAAACTAAATAATTTAATTTAAGCAATGACAACAAGGATCCATTTTATGTCTCCTCAAATAGTATCATTAATACAACAATGTAAATGATGAACACTGGAATAGACTAATCAGATTAGTCATAATATTACATTTGCTACATTCTCTATCAGGATTATGGATCCAAGTGTCAAGCATGGTCATTTCCGGAAGAAAAAAAATCTACATAATAAACGGAGTCAAATGTTCACTTGGACTGTTAGTGTCTACGCAAGTATTGAACGTGTAAATGAAGAGTCCAAGTAATAGAGCTAGTATAAATGCTACTTATAACCCATAACAAAAGAACATTTGGTAGCTATAAACGTTATTATCAAAATTGATATCCGTATCAAAATCATATAATCAAAACACCTATCCATATGTATCAAATTAATCAGACGAGTGAAATTAGAATCATAATGCAAAAAAAAGTGCAAAATTAAATAAATTAATTTAAGCAATAACAAGAACTATTTTATACCTGACAAATTAATATCATTAATGTGACAATATATGTGATGAATACTAGAATAAACAACTTCGATTAGTCATAACAATAGTGATGTCATATTATTATTACAATTATTATTATTATTATTAAATTAGTAATATCAAATTATTATTGTTATTATTGAGAAAAAATATTCTATAAATATTAAATAATATTATATTATTAAAGTAAAAGTATATCTTTTATATTATCATAGATAATAAATCATATTTTATTAGTGGTAGATCACATGCAATAAATCTTAGGTGATGATAAAGTGAGAGATTAAAGCTAGAATTTACTAGAGCAATTAGGACCCTCTCCCTCTAGTATATTGCTAGTATTCAAGCAAAGATGGGAAAGAACCAGTTAAAGTGACCACATTCGTCATAATCTCAAACTTCAAAACAATATTCAATTAAGACAATTTGTTTCAAAATCAGCTGATTTTAACAACCATAGTTAAAAATAATCTTTCCATAGATGCTCAGAGACATGAATAGAGTTTCCAGAATGTTCATTCAATACATGTACCAAAGAGTAGTCCATTATAGTGATGAAAATTACAACTAAGGAAGAGATACTCCATTGAAAGGTCCACAATTTACTTTCTAAAACAAATTAGAAACATGTGGAGTACTTTAAAACAAATCTTATGAATGTAACCAATATATTATATCTAAAGTTTAGAAAATATCAACTCTAGAATGCTTCAAGTTAAAGAGATTGATTATTGTAACATCATATAGTGTGGACATTGTCGAATTCAAAGTTTAAAATTTTGAGTCATTCCAGAGTTTCGATATATGAGCAAAATTATACAGTGTAGGTACCATATTATGTTGTGTCGTGCAATTATAGTTTTGGTATTTTTTTCAAATATAAAAATTATTATTTTAAAAATATTTTTATCAATATTTGATAGTTATAGATGTTTTTTATCAAAGGAAAAGGAATTAATTGTAAAAAAGATAAAAAGGAAAAGAAATTAACTATCCTAAACCCTAAACCCCCTTAACCTAAAAAGATGAAAATATAGCCTAAACCCTAAAGTAAGATGAAATAAACTCTAAACAGGGAAAGAAGAAAGGAAAAATAAAATAAAATAACCAAAATAACTAACGGCCTGCCCTCAACCGCCACGAGGTCGCAACAGTTTCACGATCACATGGAGGCCTCCGTGTGGTTGTCATGAGGTCGTGGTGGCCTTACGACCTCACAGAGGCCTCCGCGTGCTCACAACAAGGTTGCTACGACCTCGCAACTCCATATGATGCCAATGTTGGTGTCCGTCAATGGGCCACAGATTCCACCCATGTCAACCAGCACAGTTTGGTATTCCAGACCATGGTCATATTGAAGTTTGAACATGGTCATATTGATGTTTGATAGGTGTTTAAGGTATTTACATGCAAAATCATGGTTATACAGTTATGTTACCTTTCCTACAAGATTACCCACACACCCACACATTGTATTAGCGCCAAGGCGTAAATAAATCATATCTACAAATGTATTGACAATTATGGCCAATTAAATTTGCTTGTTTGATATGCCCATATCATATCACTCCACAACTCATCTTAGAGTCAATGCCCATTACCACAAAAGGTTTGTTAATAAATCATTATATATGCACTTTATGAAGCACAGCTTTAGGAAGCACATGCTTTGAACCATGATAGTTACAAGGGCAATTATATATACAGGAAATGAATTAACATTTGGGTGAATTACTACTATAAGTCAAAAAAATTCTGATATCAAATAGATTATTTACCAGCTTGGCATATCCCTCGCTCTCTTCTCTTAGAAGATTGAACTTAGTTTGTTGATAAAGAAGGCGAGTGTTTACTCTGACCTGCAACAAGAAGTGATGATTCAGATACGCAGTTCACTCATTAATCAACACCTTTCTTTGACTCTCCAATGTGTGAAAATTAAGAATGGTACATATAAAGCAAAGGAACTACCTAAGAATGAATGTCTATAGAAAGAATTACAAGCAGCAAATATATCACAAGGATTAAAATTCCAGAATAAAACATTTGAACTAAATCAATTACCTCCTTCATTTTCAAATCTGGACCTTTAATCTTACTCAAGTCAGATTCCCACAAAAAGTCTTCCTAGAAGAAGGATTAATGACGTATTGGAATGAAAGAAATCAGTCAGAAAAATGAAATTAAATAATCCATGAAATAGTCAACACATAATTCAACTAAACAATTAAACAGATTCACCTCACATCTCTCCTGCAAAAGCCTAGATGGAACCAGTGACGAGTCAACTAGCCATTTAGTCTGCATAACAAATGTCAAAAACTAAATTAAAAAATAGTACAAAGAAATCCAAACTTTGGAAGTAGCAAAGATTTTAAAATGAATAATTAGACAATTTCCATAAGTCCATACTAATTTTAAATAAGAATTTAGAACATCTAAATTTTTTCCCTTAAACAGTATGTGTGCACCAATTTATCAATTGGTCGAACATACATGACCATGACATATGAACATGTAAAAGGCATAATACACTCTTTTTATCACCAGCTCTACACTCCAAATGAATATTATATTAAGGCATTGCCAGAGAAGATTGAACACAAAAAAAGAGAGTTATACAAAATTGTAATTTCAGAACCTTTGGATTGTAAAGGCCTCTTGCATCTCAATTAACAGTTTAATGAAGTTGGAAATCAATTATTGGTTACATTAGTGATGACAGGGAACTGAAACTAAAACTAATTAATTTCCAAAGGTTCTTCCTTCTAGATGTTCTTATTTTGTTTTCTACATTCACTCATTTTTCATATTCTGATATGATCTCAGAGAAAAAAATTAGATTTAACCCAAACAACTAGTAATCAAACTGAAGTTAACATCAAGACTTCCACAATTTACTGGTATTTAGGAACTGGATCCCTCCTTCAAAGACATGGTTATCGTTAAGTGCATGTTGTGCACCTCTCTTGACATAGTTATAGTGTTCAAAATATTTCCACATAGTCATGTCTATGGTTGGTTTTTTCAAATGATCATTCCCCACAGAAGGTCAGGGAAATGACCATTTAGACCATCAGTTTGCTATGTCATTATGATCCAAGCGGAAGTATCATCATAGGCTGCCTATCAAAGATTAGCAGAGTATATACCCCTTGTTGTGACTGGTGGCCAGTGGATCCATGTAGGATCTTGAAGTGCAGTTATATACTAGACTGGCAAATAAAAGGGCCGAATGAAATCACAGATACACCATGCAACAGTGGCTGGCAAAAGGGCTAACATCATAGCAGTATGAGAGTTGAATAGTTGATGGCTTCTCACATCAACCTAATGGAGAAATTTTGACTCTGCCATTGAATTCAGGAGAAAGGTTGTGTTGAGCAAGAACTATGATAGTGCCAGAAATAGGGGATGCATTGAAGATAAGTTTGATGTGAATGGAGATGGTGAGAGTTTTAAAGTGATAACACCACAATAAATGCAGTAGTTGGCAAACACAGCAAGCAGGGAAAGTGGTGTGGTGCACCAGCTATGTGGAAGGCATTTGGTATAACCTAGGAGTCTATGAGGATATATCAAGGATGAAAGAGAGTCGATCATTGAGACGACATTGTAGTGAACAATAGCACCATGTTAATTTCAGCAAGTTCATAGAGTTGCTCAGATATCTCAATTTGCTTGCTAATTTGATTTTTATTTTATTATATTTTTGTTTTGTTCGTATGATGTTTTATATGTATAGTTATCATTGTACTTGTAGGGAAAAAATATATGAATATACAAAGTTCGTTGAATTTATTAATTATTTTGAGTTAGTATATAGTTTTTTGGATAAGTATAAGTATATAGTTGTTTGGCTTTTGGTTCCCTTTTATCACATTGTCATTAAGTGAGGAACCTCCTCATGAGTGGGAATTAGACCCCCGGGATTGACACAATAGGAAAAAATAAATTATAAATTCATGAAACAGTTGGTCATCAATATCAAAATCAAGCCACTGTTGACTAGCATCTTGGATCAATAAGTTACATTGCCGGTTGGGATCACAATCAATACCAATGCCACAATTTGAAATCATGAACTCCACTTTTTAACCATCTATTCTCATATGTACAATGCTTACAAACCTCAAAGTAAGCCACACAACAAAACATTGACTCTATTAGAACATGGAAGAAGACTCCCACTACTGCACTTCCCAAGTCATTTACAACACCAAAGCCTCCTACAACTCCATTACCAAATAGCAACTCACGGTTATTCCATAAATAACTCCACTTGACCAAAATAAACTAGACACAAACTCAATCTGAATAACCAGTTAACAAACTCCACCTGATCAACACCAAGCCAATCACAGTTCACTATTGAGTTGGTGTTTGGCTGGGTATATAACAGATTCTTTGCTCCAGAAATGATGTAGAAGATTGGAGTATTTCTTTCTTTCAATAGCGATTGATTTTGCTTCTCCGTATAATCTCCACTTTCCTCTATTTATTTTAGTATGTTTCCTGATCTTATTAAACTGAACAATAATTAATCTTCTTCACTAGCTTGAAGCTTCTTAAAGTATGTCAATTAGCACGAGATTCACAATCGTGTGGCACGACGACATCATAGCACATAGTATCACAGTGAGTCTGGGAAGGAAAGGCAATAATATGTCATGCCAAGAGAAGGAAACATGAACTTATTTGATTCATGAAAATTTTCTGTTTTAAATTAATTTTTTCCATAAAAAATAACATTAGTCATTAATTTCTTGACAACTTTATTAGCCTTCCCAAGCCAATTTGCTAAGCATTACCTTCATGGACCACAAAAGAATGTGACAGCACCTTTTACTATCACAGTTACTAGCACATACTAATTAGTGTCAATGGTGGTCAACTCAGCTAACAAACACAAAAAATCGCAAAACAGAAGGACAACCCAAATCGGGACAATTATGCATACATAATAGGATGGGTATCATAAAACCTGTTGTAAAAAAATCACAATAAACAACATAACAAGAGCAGCAACAGAGATGACAAACAAGCATAAGTTACAACATCTAAAACACTGTATTTATGAAATCACCAAGACGGTTTTACTTTGGAAAGAGACAAAATGCGAGAAATATGAATGCAAGAAAAGAGAAGGAAAAAAAGGCAACTGTGTTTCCTTAAAGGAATTTGTATTTGAATATGAAGGGAAAAAATAATAAATTTTTTATTATATATTTATTTTCTTTTAAAGTTAAATAACAAATAATTTCCTGAAATGTAGCAGCTGGACTCATAGTCAGGGGCAATGAGCAAGCAAAGTAGCTGAAGTGATACTTTGTGTCCAATTTAGATGGAAAATTTTTGAGAAAAAGATTATTTCCTCTCACTTTTTTTTCCTACCAAACTTTCCCTCCAAAAAAATGTTTATTTTTCTTTCCCCTCTTTTTCTTTCTCTTTCTTCTCTCAAAGGAAATACAGCATGCAGAGAAATGCTAAAGGCAAAATTCATGTCCAATGAGAAATATGTAATGAAAAATTGTAAAAGTGGTAAAAATTTAGAAAGGCTCATTCCACACTGTAGAAAATCAACAAATTCTAGTGTTTATGATTGGCATAATTCAAAAATGCACTTACTAATTTGATAAGACGAACCCGATTCTCCCCGGGCATTGTAATCTGAAAATATAAAGAGAAGGTGATGGTAAATAAATTGCAACAGATGCATTAGATAGAACCAGAGAGAAAGAGAACCAACACAAATTAGATAGAAGTGATTTGATGCAACAAAAGATATGACATATGCCTATAAATATTTACAAAATGATGTGGATCAACCGAGATAAACCAAATTGAATCCTTTACCACAAAATATCTTGATGCAAACAAATAAGGAGATTACCTTTTCCAAGAGTAAGGTACAATTAGATTAGCTTTCCAGAAAGGTAAGTTCACAACATGGACATGGATAAATGGACTCAAGTGAACCAAAAATGTAATTCATCACCCAGCAATTATCTTTGGAAAGTGAGAATCCAACTAAACCTTTTGGATATGACTAAGTGTATCCAATCAAAAGCCAAGTCATTCTAGTTACCTGGTTACATTTGAACATAAGACAAGAGTTACCAGAAATACATACAGGTGGTATTAGAGTAGGGAAAGTTAGAAAGATAAAGTAAATCTCTCTAGGATTTTGGTCTTTGTGCAAATGCTAACATATAGTTATATAAAAGCAAAGTTATATGTGCCATGCTCAGAGTATGGATGCATCAGATCTAGCTGCTCTCCTCTCTTCTCTCTCGCCATTTTACTTCCTTTCCACACACAATTGTCACTGCAGTTCTTAATCTAATGAACATAACAATTAAGTTTTGAAATTTGAGTAACCACCCCTCCAAAAAAAACATGCATGCGAACAGGATTTTTTTCATTTTGATATAAATTTTAATTGTTTATAGATTCAAATTTGTCACACAAGGTTAAAAGGCCTATAGTGATGCTTTTGGCAATGGAGGAGGAACATGGACTACCACAAAACTGAACCATAATATAAAATAATGCAAGGGTTAGGGCCATGTATTGGTGTTGTAATCCTTCTGTTGGAATAAAATATGTTTAATCTCATGTGTAGTTTCTATTACAATAATATGAAGATATACCCTTAAATAGGAGAAATAATTGAAAGTAAAGAACACATTAACTCTTTTAACAAGCTTTCAAAGAAACAAAAGAAAGATGAACATGAAAGAATTAGACTGATAAAAATGGGAAGGACAAAAGAAGGATAAAAATGGGAAGGGCAATACTTAGATGTAGAATAATGAGAACCTAGCTCTGATATCATTAGCCACAAGCTTAATTTCAATATCACTCACCTGTATGACACTTAGATAATTTATCCCTGCAAAGTTACTAAGTGACTTTAACTCACTAAAGACCCACACAAGAAGCTAACAGAGATTGATAGGGCTTGAGAGATTATTAAGGAGTCTACCATTATTGATAAGGGTGTTCTTGGGAATGATAAACAAAAGAAGGGAAGGTTGATCCAATGGTGTATATTATGTGCCTAGAAGGTTCCTACAAAGTATAGATGTTTTCATGAAGAGAAGAGAATTCTAGAGAAACATTTCTTAGGCTTGACATTGAGTGGGCTGTGACATCACGCTTTGCTTCCTTTGATCTCCAAGTTTGTAGACTTGAGTGGATCACTTAAGGTTCAATTTTCCATCTCAATTCAAGATCATGCTTAAACCCAACGAACGGTTTGAGTGTATTTCTATTGTTTTATGTTGCATGATGTCTATAGTGATTCATTTTCTTTGTGAACTTTCCTTTTTGGTCTATTTTTCTATTGTCATTACGAGTCCAGTATCTATTGAAGCAATTTATTTATTAGATATTTCAACATTTACTATCATTTCATCTTTGAGTATTCACATTGTTTGTTTTTTGGTGATTATGATATTGCAACGAGTGAGTTTTCCTTTATATAGGAATAGAGCCATTCGAATTCTGGCAGCGATATTATATATTCAGAAAGAATGTACAACTGAACTCAAATTGGTTGGAGTATTTAGCAAGAATCCTGAAACTGTCTAATATGATTAAATTAGGTCTTACAATAAATTTTATAGATCAAAGTCAACAGAGGTATGGAATAATTGGCTCAAGCATCAGTTAACATGATTCAATAGCTAATTGAACTAAAGACATTACTGAATTCATCTTCCTTCTAAACATTCATTAAGTGCAAGCCCACCATACTACAGAGCCAGACTTTAAAAAATGGGTGAATGATGAAGTTGAATCATAATTACTTATACTTATAAATCCAAACTGAATTCAACAAGAACACAATATGAAGTAGGAGCTAGCATGGAAGTGACAGAAGTACACTAATGGAAGTGACAGTATTGCACTACTACGATATTAACTGACAGATTTATTGAAATAAAATGATTCGTTAAAAGTACCAAATCCTATGTCACATATTGTCTTTTTAAGAACTCTTAGCTAATCTTGCATCACTTAGATAGGTTGCCTAGGAAGTTTCAACTAGCATTTTAACATTCTACATCCTCTGATATCAACACAAAATGGCATGACACTGTGTCATGGTAACATGAATTGTTAGCTCTTTAAATAGACAAGTAAATGTTGTATGATACCGACTTTAAGAACACTTTTGCAGCATACATATTACTTTTAACTCCTAAATTTTGTTAACCTGAAGAATGCGGCTACTCTTCAAAAATGACCAAAAATATGTCAACAAGCTGTCCAATAAAAAAGGAAATTGTTTGAGGAAAAATAGAGCAGTCTAGAAAACCATTTCAAGGATTTCAATAAATCACTAGAAGACCATCAGGTCATGTTATCTTGGAATGATTACCTTATTGTACATTAACTGGGATTTCCCTAATTATGCAGCTAAATTGATCCTTTTTTCTGTGGTAAAGTCAAATTCCATCGAATGGCTGAATCAAACTTGAAACATTTCTCCAGTTAGCATAAAATCAGATAATTTCCATAATATTCAAAGTCATTTACCTAGAACCTATTCAAATTCAATTAAATGCCTGAATCCACAACTATGCCCTGCTAGGAATTCTTTCATTGTCTACTGTTTCTTCATAGAGTAAAACAAAAGCCACGCATGCTAGGATGACAACTCATTGCATATACTAACCAGCATTCATAGCAACAGAACAATCAACTTAATTTTCAGGCGAGGTTTAATATCTTTCAGTGAACCCAATGAACTGACTAACTATACTAATGTGTTCTGAGACTTTAGCCACCATTTACTCTTAAGAGAAACAAATTTAAAATACCTAAATAGCTTAACCAGAAAAGTTTCTCTTAGTTCACGAATCCAGCTCAAAAGCAGAAGATCATGAGCTAGTAATAAGTTCCATGAATAAGATAGAACGAATCTTTATGGGAATTGCATAAAAGTAACTGACATCTTGCCCCATATGAGCGATGGTATCAGCCAAGACAGAACTCATATCCTCCAGCTGTTGCTCCTCCACGAACACGACCGAGTCCAACGCCGCCTTGCACTTTGGGGTCGGCAAATCTCCACGAACCTGAGTCCAATCCAATCGACAAAACAAAAACATCAGACCTCGCTCCATCTTCGGCGGAGGCGATGCAATCTAAAAACCCTGCAACTCGATAAGCACGGACCACGGCACAACAAAGCTCGTAGAGGAAGCGGCCCATGGGGACCGGATCGGCGACCTTGAACCCAGCGTTCGAACCCTTCCACTCCTGGAGGCATTCCTCGTTGACGTACTTGGATTCTAGCGTCATCGAAGAGAAGAGGCAAGGAGAGCCCTAGGGTTTCAGGCGGAAGCTCTCGCCAAAGGTTACAGCCCCTCAGGAAGGAGGGGATCAGGGGCTCAGGGGAAGGCGAAGTGGCGGCGCAGGGAAGGCGGCGGTGGCGGTGGCGGTGGCGAGAGAAGGGTTGACGAGGTCGCGATGCTTCTCCGCCGCAGTGAGCCACCGCGGGTAGCGACTGCAGTGGCTTCGAGGACGGACGAGCGGTGCAGCGAAGAGCTTGAAAGATTTATTGGGCCGAGATTCTTCCAGAAAGCCCACTGCCTATAATCTGGTGGCTCGATTATGGATTTTAGACGAATGTGGAATTTATTGGAATATAAGATCTGAGACAGAGTAAATTGCATTTATTATTTTAAGGATAAATAATATTTTAAACAAATATATTTTTTTAACTTTTTTAATTGTTTTCAAAACAAAATATGTTTGATTTCGTTAAAAAAATAAAAATAATAAGATCATCCAATTTGTTTTATTTCTATGCTTGACTTAATTGGATTGAATTTGGTTCATAATAATGCTTGACTTACCTCGAGTCGTATTATCCATCAACTCCATCCCATCATTTTTTAGTTTATGTTATATATATCTTTTTGCATGTTGAGTCGTATTAATAAGTTGTTTGAACCACATTTAAATAAAAATCTACATCACCCCCTAATCAACTTAATTATATGAGGGGCACTTAGGACATATATGAGGAACATTTGGAATGAATATAATCATATTTTATCAATATATTTTATTATTTTATTAAAAATTTATCTATTTACTAACTAATTTTTTAAAACCCAAAATAAAATTATGTTAATATTTTTTTTTCTTTTTACACCATGAGCAAAGGTACAGAGATCCAATCCTATGAAAGGTAGTTGACTTTCATGAGCAAAGGTACACTCGCACATATTTTCTAGACCTTAATTTTCAGCAACCACTTTTATTTTCATAAAAAGCTAACCTATGCATTGGAATTAGAGCCGTCAATTTGGGTTGGGTCCGTTGGGTTGGCCTGCCCCGCCAAATAATTTAAGCAGGTTGAGTTGAAATTTTATTAGCCCAAGCTCGTCGTGGGCCGACCCGGCTAGGCCCGCGACCCGCGCTGGTTAGCTCGCGATGGACTTGAGTTTACCCGCGAGTTGAGAAACACATGTAAATTAAGTTTTATATCAATTTATTATCTTTCTTTATTATTTATTCTAAAATAAAAATAGTAATTTTCATCTCACATAGGTACTTATTTATATCAATTTATATTTAAAATATATGTTTATGGATACATTTGATTGATGAAAATTTTTCGAAGTAAAACGTTAAAGATATGAAATTTTTTTTTTTTTTTTTAAATGATGGGCCCGCGGGTTAGCCCGCCAAACCTGCAACCTACATTGGATTGGATTAGGTTGGAAATTTGTCAACCCGCCAAGTTGACGGGTCACCCCTATTGGTTGCTACTCGGAAAACCTACTGGTTCCACTGTACAAAAATTTTATACAAGGTCTGAACATTTCCTAACCACCATGTGTTCTTTTAAATTAAACTTGAATCGCAAGCGGAACTTAACACTGTTGATTCTAAGTTTAATTTATATATTTTAAATGTTTAGACTTCGATCGCCTGCGGAACTTAACACTTTTGATCAAAATCCACCTATGTTACAAAGTCGATTAAATATTTATTTATAAAATTGGCTTTCAGTACTGCATAGCGAGACACTTTACCTTCTTGGGTATGGGATCATCCACCACCGACTAGACAAAGCCTTTTAAAAAAATTCAATATTTAATCTTCCTATAATAACATTAGGTTTAAGCAAAAAGAACAATCGAATCACAGGATCGAAAGAAACAAAAGAACACAACAACGAAACCTAATTCGAAACCTATAATCACATGTCTCTTGTATTTGGTATTCATACAAAGAAAACTAGCATGATGCGGAAAACAATTACTAGTTATACCTTTCTTTGTAAGCAACGACCTCTTGATCTTCTGCCGTATTCCTCGCCTCCTCTTGGACGTTGTGTGGGCAACGATCCTTCAAGATGAACACCACTCAAAACCTCCTCTTTCTCTAAGATTCGGCCACCACCACCACAAAAGAACAAAAGAGAGCAAGGAGAAAGGAAAGGGAGAGAGAACCGACTACAAGAAAGAATTGATGCAATCCTTACTTCTCTTCTTCTTCTCCTTCTCTTTGTATACGGCCGCACAAAACAACCACAAGTGTTGGTCGGCCCTAGCATGAAGAGAAGCAAGGGCTAACCCTTAGGAGAAGACTAGAGAGAAGAAATAAAAGAATAGATTAATGCATGAGGTATCTCCTCCCATTCTTTTATAATACTTGCTCAAGGCAAATAAGGAAGGATTTTTCTAAAATTAAAATCTTCCTCTTGTTTTTCCTTTTCTCTTTTTTAATTCCTTTTTTCCCTCTTGATAGATTAATGGCCGACCTCTTGCTTGGACACCAAGCAAGGGTGGTCGGCCAATTTACAAGCTCTCTTTTAATTTCCTAATGTGGATGTTAAAAAAGGAAAATTTTAAATAATTAAAACCAAAATTTAAAATTTAAAACATCTCTTCCAAAATTTAAAATTTAAAACATCTCTTCCAAAATTTTCTTTTTTAACATGGTTACAAAAAAGGAAAGTTTTAAAAAAATTTAATTTTTTTTAAAACCACGTGGCCTAATTCAAATGAGGGAAATTTTATAATTTTAAAATACCTCTTTTAAAACTTATAGATATCTAAAAAAGAAGATTTTAAAA
>JBBMJZ010387187.1:0-15110 GCA_037833815.1 Zingiber zerumbet | reverse complement strand
TTGCCCCCGACGCATTTGGCGCCCCGCAACGCTTCCGACAGCACAGGAAGATTCTGGCGACGCTGTCCATGCTGCCACACGATGACAAGCGATGCACGACGCGACGAAATCTCCCCTCGTTCGGTGCTGGTTTCGGTGCGCGAGTGGAACGGTAAGTTTCGCCCGTTCCGCCCGGCATGGAACGAAATTTTGAGCCATGGCCACTACTAAGATTGTTTATATAATGGTGCTCATTCTCTTGACTCGCCAAGTATACTCTTAGCCATCATTTTTAAATTTGATGTCATCTTATGTCATGTCCTAGATGAGTTGCTATCTATTTCTCCTAATATATGTGTTTCTATCCTCTCTTTAAAGATATTTTATTTTCCATCTTTTAACTTCTACCACTTGATTATAGGGGTCATGCACATTTTCCTTCTACTGATATTATGCTTAGGGTGAGTATCTAACATCACTAACCTATGTTAAGTGGTTAAGTTTTCTCTAGGGATGATCTTATAATCTTTGCAAAAAAATTTATCTCTTCTTAATCATAAGAAAGTTAATTTGTGACTTATTGTTTCTACTTTTAAACGTAACTAATTGTTCTTCTTTCTTCTTGAAAACGTATTAGCTATTATAAGTTCATATGCTATTGTGAAATCTAATATAGTTTTGTCTTCTTTATGTCTTAGTCCAAGATCTTGGCTCGCATGTACTGTATTGTATTCCGTATTTCTTGCTCCTACATGTTTATTTAGATCTCTTATAAAAACGACCCATTTGTCAAAATATTTTGTATTATTACATTTAGGTCTTCCCAAAATTTATATTTAATGTCTTCGTCTAATCTTACTTAAGATGTATATATACTAATTAGATTAATAGTTTTTTTTTTGCTACAACTACATGGAGAGCAATAATCCTATCTCCACTCTTAACTATAACTATTTCGTCCCTTGATGAATTATTTACAATAATACCTAGTTTATTTCTCATTTTACTCTTTCTTGTATATATAATTTAAAATCTAAATTTTCTATCATCTTTGTATTCTACCCTACTCATTTTGTCTCTTGTAAGCATAAAACCTTAATTCTTTTCTAATCAACGTATCTAGTACCTTCATTGTTTTAACAGTGAGTCTAAATCTAAGATAATCGATATTCCTATAATGTGTGTCCTTATCCAACATAGGGCGTGAGGACTCTTTCATACACTACACCCAAGTCTTTTTAGGGAATAGTCTAGCACTAACACAATAGTTTGACAGACATAATATTTGTTTTCTTTTTTACATTGACTACCAACCTAACGCAACCCGCTTTTATGGTTATGACAGAGTTATTCAACATCGGCGAAGTTTCATAATTGACACATTAATAGTTCAAAATTGATGGTTCAAAGACGCGAGGTGCAAGGGAGATGTAGAGTGGGATTCAACGTTTGGTTGATTGGGCAGCTGTGGTCGACGTAGGTTAAGGGCCAATTGGAGATGCTTCTCAGCGCGCTACTAGAGGCGATCAAAGATGCAAGGTGCAAGGTGCGAGGGAGATGTAGAGTGGGATTTAGCGTTTGGTTGTTTGGGCAGCTGTAGTTGACGACGGCGAGCAACAGGATTTCTCTGGCCTACCCCCACCTACTTGAAATCAGCTGTGTACCATCACTTTTCACTGCTTGCACACACATACATTTTAGCAATACAAGGAAGAGGAGGAGGAGGTGGGGCAGCAGGCGGAGTACCAGGAGGACACCAAGCCGATGTGAGACGGGATTAGGGTTTTTGGGAAGGGAAATAAGAAGTTGCACTTCTCCCCTTTGTCCGCCCCTGCCCCTACCTCTGCTCCTTCCTTGTCCACTCCTTCCTCGCCCTAGATGCCCACCTTCGCGCGTAGAGCCACGAGGATAATTTCGGGAACATTTTTTGTTAACCTGGAATTGTCAAAAATCATCCATTTCGGAGGTAATCCCATTTCGAGTTTTGATGACATTTGCTGATCTAGCGGGAGTGATTGATTACTTGGGAATCATTTATTACCTAAATTAAATAGGGTTAAACAATATAACCTTGGTTCGATAGCCAAAGTTAACGACGATTACTCTCAACCAAATGCACTCTTAGGTTATAGGGGATTCAAAGCTTCCTTTTGAATTCCTTTTGCAACTCTCATCCAATTATCAAGTAGTGCTTGAGCTTCCAAAGAGTAGGGAGCCAAGGTAGATCGTCTTTCATCCAAGATATTGCCTCTGGAACTAAATGTTTATTCTACCGCAATAGTTGACACTAGACAAACAAGAATCTTATTTTGTGCTAACTAGACAAAGTGGAACATCAACCCCCAACAGGGCTACTTGAACCTCTACCCATTCTAGAATTGTCATGGCAAAGTGTCACAATGGATTTCATCATGACCTTAACTAAGTTCGAAGGATATGGAGGCAATATGGTGGCAGTTGATCGGTTCAATAGATATGGTACTTTCATTCCCATCTTCTTAGATTGCACCCCAGATGAGACAATATCTTCCTTTCTTGGACATGTGGTAAAGCTTTGGGGACTTCCACAAAACATAGTAAGCGATCATGACCCTCATTTCATTGACAATTTTGAACCGACTTTTTTCAAATTATTTGAGATGGTTCTCTACAAGTTTTCATCCCTAAAGCTAGGGACAAACCACATATTAATGGGCTATTAAGTTTAAGACACTATGTGAGCACTGAGATTGGGAAAAGTTGCTACCCAATTTTCCAAATCACACATCCTAAAATTACCATCTCATGCAATCCATTTCCCAAAATACTTTTTTCACCTCCGTCATCTACCTTCCTCCTGACAAGTAGTTGCTCGAATAAGCGATGGAGGTACTCATGAAATTGTAGATGAGTTGGTCAAGCGGTCATGATTTCGCAGTTGCCTAGTCATGTCATTTGTTCGAGTGGTTGCCAGTCAGACAAAGGGTGGAGGGAGGCAATGACAGAGGGAAAGGGTATTTTGGAAAATGAGAGTGTGATTTGGTAATTTTAAAAGTAGGGTACGTGATTTGAGTATTTGGAAAATTTAGGCTTGTGGTTCACTAAATTACCCAAGAAGATATGAAAGTCCTTTCTCAGTCACCAAACATAGGTAAGTTATCTTACCATGTCCAACTTTGGCAAAACTCAAGCTTCATCCTCACATGGATGTGATCGTTCGCAAGCCTTATCATGAATACAAGGATGACCCAACCAGTAACTAGTTGAATTATGCACCAATAGTCATTGCCACTTTTGATAATGAAGTCCGGAGTACATTGTTGCAGGCAGTATCATTTGAAGGAGAAGAGTTCCAAACTACACCGAATACTTGGTACAATGGAAGAATCTACCAAATACTAAGGCGAGTTGAGAATGAGAGGATGCATTATGGCAATTCACCAAGCGCTACAAAGAAGAGAATGCACTAAGTACACTGCAAGCTTTGGAAGGGGAGAATATCATAACCCACCCAATTTCAAGTCCAAGAGAGGTTCTTGATCTACCTTTTGGCCCACTCTTTTGGGCCATGATTTTTCTTCTAAATGTTTTCTTGAGAGCATTCTAGATATCTTTTTATAATCTTATTATCATTTAGATATTGTAAGAAACTTCTTGGCTAATAATGTACATCATTTGATCAAATGATCTGAACCGTCAATTTGAGAGGAGGATGCTTATCAATAGCTCCCTCCCCTTCACTTGTAATTCACCCTCAAGAACATCCTCAATAATATTATGCTCTCTTCTTTCAAACTCTCTCAATCTCTCTTAGTTTCTCTTGTGTGAATAGGGATGACAATTGGACGGGTTGAAACCTGGACCCGTAACAAACCCGTCCTGGTGGGGCGAGTTTAAACCCACCTAAACGAGTCTCAGGCGGGTTCAGGGCGGATCCTGGGTTTAACCGAACCCGCCCCAATCTGGCCCCGTATAATATTATTTTATTAATTATTAATTAAATAAAAATTAATAATTAATTTTTAATTGAATAATTGATAGATTTTAATTTGTGATAATATTTTTTTTGTTACAAAATATTATTAATATAAATATTGAAAATGAAGGGGAGCCTTGACCCAACGGTAAGGTTGTTACCATGTGACCAAAAGTTCACGGGTTCGAATCCTGGAAATAGCCTCTTGCAAAAAGCAGGGTAAGGTTGCGTACAATGGATCCTTCCCCGGGACCCCGCATGGCGGGAGCTTCGTGCACCGGGCTGTCCTTTTTTATATATATAAATATTGAAAATAAATTTAATGTTTAATTAATTTTTAAAATTTTTTATTTTATATTTCAAAAATAAAAATAAAAAAATATGGCGAGTCTAGCGGGTCTAACCTGGATTCGCCCCGCTAGGTTCGCGGGGTGGGGTGGGTCCAACGGGAGGTGGGGCGGGATTCGGGTTTGGCCAAACCTACCCGAACCCGGACCCGTTGTCATCCCTATGTGTGAATCTCTAGCGAGTTAAAGCAACTGTGCATAGATAAGTTGTCTAAGTATCGCAGGACTTAGTGGTGCTGAAATCAAACCCTTGACATAGGACTCACATTCAAGATACTGAAGATTGGAAAAATAGGGACCATTTTTAAGTATTGAAGTGATGGGTGACCAAAACAACTATACAGGTGGAGATGAGAGGATGCAACCAAAAGACACAAGACTCATGCCCTGTCTTTTGCTGTATTCATCCGCGTATCTTGTATAAAAATAGAAGCATCAAACAAGACCAAATGACTTCTCAATCATTGTTCATTCATGTGTCTTTGTTACAGATCTGCATAGAAATTTCATTATGATGTTTAACTAAATAAGAAAAACATCCAGTGAAATTTGAATATAGGTAATAGATTTCATTAGTTGATGATCATAGAAGTTTCTTAAAAAGTTATCATTAATTGCGTGAAAATAGTGAAGTTTAAGTTTAATGGTTAGAGGCATAATTCTATTGAAATTTTCTTTTGTGATGATTATGGACCTGCAATAGTTAGGTCCCAACAAGAGTCATCAAAGTGGTGGTAGAGAATTAAGATATTATAAAACATTGTGTTATTTAGAAGATGGGCTGTTGAAATCTTAAGGATTGGGTGCCCAATTGATTTTTTGGTTGGACTACATTGTTGTCCCAAGTGGGTTGGGCCATTATCTGCAATAGGTTTGTGACAAGGGTTGGGTCTTTGGCTGGGAACAAATTTACTTGGGCCTTCAGCTGCAACATGTCTATGAGAAGGACTAGGCCTGTGGGTGGTAGCAGCCCTTCTGTGAGAAGGGTTAGGCCTTCGGCTGGGAGCAAATGGTTGTAGGAAGGATTGGGCTTTAGGTTGCAACAGAGCATGTGAGAAGGGCCAACTTCGAGTAGGTGGGCAGTAGAGATGGGAACAAGTGATGACAGTTGTGCATGCGGAGACGAGCAACATTGGTAGGGTTCGATTGCAATGTCAGAACTTGGAGAGCTTGTGTCACATGTGGAAGAGAGCTGTCAGAGGGCGTTCAATGGGGAGCCACAATTGCACGAATGACCAATCATGCAGATGGAGAGCACACAAAGGCAACAATCATGCATATGGAGTCACATGTAGAATGCTTCAATGTATAGAGACAACAAGACGTGTGAGGCAGGGAAGGGTGATGATGAATGAAATTCATTTGGGAGTGTTGCCGCGGTGATCAGCTCGAAGAAGAGGTTTATGGTGTCGGCTTTGGTACCATATGTTCAAGGAAATGTTGTTCCCAATTCTTGGTACCAAATATATGTGTGTTATTAATGATTATGAAGCATTACAAATATATTATTAAAAGCAATGTTCAGATGTCCGTTTATTTCAGTATCATTAATACTTAACTGTTCATTTAAAATCTTAGTTGGGTAGAGAATAAAGTAAAATTAATTAAGAGTTATACTGAGAATTTGATTTGCATAGAAAAGTCCACGGAGCTGTTAATCCTAGTGAGTGTCAATAACCCCAAAAATCTGTTGATTTCTGTAGGAAATTTAGTCTCAATGTATTAAAATTCTTGGCAATTTGTCCCTTGGTTCTGTCCTTTGTTTCATAAATGTATTCTATAACTAGCTTGACATCACCATCAATAAGTCAAAGTACTTTCACAAATAGAGTTGTGCATTTTATATAAAACTTTATTGATTTCCTATATCTCTGATCACAGCACGATACCTTACACTTTCCTCTTCATAACAAACTTTTAGCAATTAATTAAGAAGCAAAGGTCGATCTAATTACAATTTTTATCTCCAATGTTGTATTTAGTCCAAGGTATATTAGAGCAAATCTCATTCTTGTAACATTTGCTAATTCACCTCCTTAAGCAAATCTTCTAGACAACTTGAGGATCAAAGTGTAACAATGAAAAACATTGTGATTCACCTTGCCCTTGTAGTAATATAAAAAATTTAGTTTTTTCACCAATGTTAGCAAGAATCAGATCTAGATACTGTGCAGCACAAAAAAGGGCTCTTTCCCAAATTGAATGGCAAGACATTACCATAAGTATTTCTGCATATATCGTGCAGTACTTATTTTTCTTCAAGTTTATGAATTATTGTTAGCAACCATGAATAGCTTGTTCGTTGTTTCTCATGTTACATAAAAATTGTGTAAATTGATTTCTCACATCTTTTTGAACTTTTGAAGGTGCAACTTCTTGTTCTAGTTAGATTATTACATTCCAATCTTGTTAGTTTCCTTGATCACCTTTTTGCAGTGTTCCCGTCTGACTTCACTCTTATTTACTTCTTTGGAGACATTCTGTGAACAATAACTCAAAACCAGAGGCAAAGAATGAACAAAAAACACTAAAAATGATTAAAATCAATGGAGCTGCTAGTGTACAGTAGGTGTGCAATAAACAAAAAAAGAAAAAGATTCCTTGGACTTTCATAATCAATGCATTATACTAAGATACAATGTGTCATCAAATACAAATCTATAACCATCATTTACTTTTAAAACATAAAGATATAGGTTCTTTAACTAGTTACAATGGAAATTTTTTTTTTAAAAGTATGAAATCCAATATGAGAATAATTAAAGAAATAAAATACCATATTTGTTAATTTAAAACATATAAAGCCGATTGATAATGAGATAAAATCTTGATAGATTTCAATATTTTACAACATCGAGGATGGAGATGCCCCATGAGAACCTGAATAAAACTAAAAACGTAATTGAATTCAATAAACAATGCAAAAGACAATAAAAATTTAGAAGCATACACAAAACAAGGATGTCTCACCCATCATTAGAAGTTTCACCGAGCTTTATTCAGGTTGAGCATGGATAGTGTCTCTGTCAACTTAGTGGAAACTAGGTTGGGCATGGTCCGAAACTATGCTACCCCATGCCTGGCATGGACCACATGGGTTGTGCATGGGTTGGCCTGCCAAGTTGTGATTTTAATAGTAAAATATAAAATTATAAAATATCAATAAATAATAAAATAATAATTTTTAAATACTTTCTAAAAGATTAAAACTAATGCAATAAGATCATAAATCTTTAAAAACTATTTTAAGAATAAAAAGGGTAATATGTAATTCCTTATTCATGGGGTGGTTGGTCTGATGTGCATGTCATACTCCTCTACCCAACATAATTGTGTTGTGCGGCTAGAAGAGTTATCTTTGACATGACACACAGACTTTGTTACAACCAATCTCCTACTATGTCATGCACGACCATGGTCGACTTAACCCCTTTTACACCTCTACCCATAACTACATTGGTGCCTTAATGGACGTGCTTAATTGAGGAAGGTCATTAGGCTATGAATAAAATTTGTTTAATCTCTATGAGGACATGCTTAAAAGAGGGCATACTAGTCTCTTTAGTGCAGGTCACCAGCATCCTGTTAATGTTTATTATGGACTAGGATTAAGGGGCATCATATGCTATAGTTTCTCATAGAGTTGAAGACGATTAAGGAAGAAGTCTAGAAAATAGTTGCTCGAAGGGACTAATAGTTGAATGTGAACTATCATGTTAAGTAGAAAGAAACAACAATGTTTTTTTAATCCTTGAAAACCCTATGAGTAATTTTTTCCATTGTGGATCAGTTAAATTCTGATTTTTACACTTCATGAATCGCAAATAGAGCGGTTTGTATTGAGTTGGTCCAATTTGTATCGAATTGGATTGATACTTATCCTACTCTAACTCATCCATGTGGCTTGAAATATTCACGTTCGAATCGAATCATGTGATTCCAATCAATCATAGCTGATAGCAGTATGTCACAGTGGATTTTGACTCAGATTCAACTCACACCAACTAAGGTTATGATTCTGATTGTTTACTGTGAGAATTACTCAAATTTCCACTACTATCCCTTAGAACTATTTCTCTTGTCTCCTACCTCTTCATTCTTTGGTTCATAATTGGATCCAAAAGTGAGGCTATTGAATACATCCAACAATTGTGGTATTTGCCAGACTACAACTCATTTTGTCTTGCTTAGTTTTGTTTGCCTTTCTCGAAGTGCCTTTAGCCTCAATTTTTCTCAGATATTTCATTCTATGATTTTGTGTCCCCACAGATACAACTAATAAGGATTCAGTTGAGAGTACCAGGGACTGGATGGACGACTCAGAAAGTCTTCCACCTCATGAATTTTGTTGTGAGTGGATGTATGTCTACTTTTCAACAATCTGAGTGTTCACCTCCCCCTTAATTGTTATTTCATACATTAACTATACTCATAATTTTGCAGTGCGTGCAGTTCTATTTGGTCTCTACCAAGATGTGTTTCTTATCAAATCTAAGGTAAGTTGTTTCTTCTGGAATATAAGGCTTCTAACCCTATGATACAGATGCGAGAAGATTGTATTTCTCACAGATGATGCATTAGTGTTTAGTTTAACTAAAGATATTTTTATTTGGTTTGGTTAAAGAAATTTGGAATTGGCTTTTGTTATTGTGTGTGGTGATGCAATAATAATGTCCGAGAGTGGTTCATATTGGCGATGTGATTATTTTGTATCCCTTTATTGTTATAAATGATAGTCTTGTCTGTTCAAACACTTCACGTTGCAGTATTTTCTCTATTATTTTTAATGATGCAGTGGTTAAAGAAATCAAGCTTGTTGATTGTTATGTTATGTGTAGTTGTTCTTCACTCAAAGGCCTTGAAACAAGTTTCTGCTGGCACTTTCTATTAATAATTTACTAAATTAAAATTCCAAGCACATTTTTTTTAAATTGAGTTTCATCATATTTAGACTTACTATTCTATTTACTTTTTGTGGTATAATTGAAGCTCAGGCTCTTGAAATGGCACTTCTAGACCTTCCCAGCCTGTTATTTTTTTCAACTTACACTTTACTCGTGCTGTTTTGGGCAGAGATATACTATCAGGTAGTTTTATCATAATTCATACACTAGAATCGTCACCCTTCTTTTGATTACCATTTGAACTTACAGATTCTCTCTCTGTGTTTCAGGCTAGAAACCTTCCAATTAATAACCTTAGACGTTCATATCTGATAATAAATGGCGCTGTGTACATAATACAGGTGAACTAACATAGCCATGATCAACATGTGCTAAAAATTAAAGAGTAGAGTTTTTTTTTTCAATCTATTTTATTGCAGATCTGCATTTGGGCATATGTACAAATAAGTCGCAAGCCAGTGTTGATGGAAGTTGCTAAACTCTTCTTATCAGGTTTTCAAATGAAATAAATTTATATGTATAATTTGCTTGCTATTAAATCTTAATTACTGAATATATTTATGCTTTTGATCTGCCTATTTGCTGGCTTTCTCTGGTTTTAAAATGGGAAATATCAAACTGGAATTTATCTTTGTAGCTTTCCGGTGCTCTTGTTTTGAAATGATTGAATTTGTTTGGGTTTCCTTATCTTTTGCAGTTGTTTCTTTCCTTGCTGCTCTTGCATTTCTGATTTACGGTGGAAGGTAATGATTCTTGTAAACATATTTCTAGTTAAATAATAGAAATTAAATCATCAAGTTCTACACTTAGATTTATTGGATTTATTATTAAAGTTTGGGTGCTAAACTTGAAATTATCTTTCTTGCTTTTTGTAAGGTTATTCATTATGCTGAGACGCTTCCCAATTGAATCCAAGGGTCGTCAAAAGAAGTTGAATGAGGTATATTGAGAACACAATCTTTCTAAAAATCTCTTTTATTCTAATGGTTTTCCATAATTTGGGCTCCCTACAAGAATTCTGCAATCTCTTCTGCCCTTTTAGTAGTGGGTCTAAGTTGTACTAAATAAATTATTTTAATTTTTAAAATTGTAATTTCTATCTGATTTGTTCCCTATTTTTTTAAAAAATCAAGTCTTAACTTCCGATGGCAATTACATTGTTCTATGCTATTTGTTCCTTTTGTTACTGAGATTAGTGGTACATGAGGGCATTATTGTACAGACAACATTCCAATGTAATATAAATTTGCAATGATCTGAAGCTAGCAAAATAGATAAAAAGGAGAAAAAGAGTGCATTATTAATTGATAAAGGATTTACTTCTTACCAGGATTTGAAAATTTACCAATTGTGATACCCAAAGAAATGTAATGCATGCAGAAGCATTGAATAAACAAATCATATTAACACAATAACAATTAATATGGTTAGAAGACCTCATTCCTAAGATGCATCTGAAGTGTCACTCTTCAATCAAGTAAGCCTCTACAATTCGAGAATAACATGTCACAAGGATAAAATCTTTACCAATACCAAGATTTCCGCAAACTCACAAGTATGACCCAAACAAGAGATTTAATTGGAACTCATAATTTCCCCTAAGAGATTAACTAAAGGAGAGAAAAGATTATCAAAAAGTCTATAGAGTTGAAGTCTTGAAATCTTGTCCAAGATCTTGGATATGTTTTGGGTACTTCTGCAAAGAAGCACAACAATTAGCTTAAGTATGTTGAATGTTAAGTCTTGGTAGCTGAAACATTTCTGAAGGGTTGTATAAGTAATGGCTCAACATTCACAATTAAAAGCTGAAAGAGACAGGTACAACCAACCGACTACCTAATTTAGTTGACTGGCTCTCAAAATATGAAAGTTAAGAGTCAACGATCACAGCTTCAATCTCTTCTAGTTGACTGCTTATATCATTCCAAGTAACTAGAAATCCTTACCAATGGACTATTGCTCAAATATAAACATTCTATTTCATAAGCTCACCTAAGGTCTAGGACTTGAGTGGATCAACAAGCATAACTTGAGAACACCTAACATCGTTGTAATGATAACATCAATACATTCTAACCCGAAAAAACCGAATATTACAACATATCAATCCAATACAAGGGTTCATATGTCTTCGATTCTTTCTCTAAGTTTGATGACCGTCCACGACAAGTTCAAAGATATAGTTCCTCACTCAATCCATGATGTCCATTATCTAAGTTCATTGTATAAGGTTGATCTGAAGAGGATCCTTGGCGCAATGGTAAAGTTATTGTCGTGTGACTTAAAGGTCATGTCGAGTTTTGGAAATAGCCTCTTGCAAAGCAGGGTAAGACTGCGTACAATAGACCCTTCCTCGGCACCCTGCATTGGTGAGAGCTTCGTGCACCGGGCTGACCTTTTATTCTTATAAGCTTGATCTCCAATCTCCAACTCGCATGATACTTTGTACACTTGATGTATATTATCAAATACACAACTTAGTCATATTGACAAACCATTAAAACACCGTGAAAGGACCTGATGAACTGCCTGTTTATCTTTTGTAGGTTAGGTGACTAACATTCAATAGGTTCCTATTTTCTTATCTTTTGTAGGAAAAGACTTGATGGCCTACCTCTGTATGTCAGTATCTGTCTCTCTGACGCATTACATTTCGTATTTAATTGCTGAGCAGTTCCAGACACATTTGATTTAAATACCGTCCCTATTGACTACAAATTTTCAAGCCAGATCACAATGTGAGCTGCTCCCTTGGAGGGCAGCTCCTTCCTATGAACAAGATACTAAGATTGAGAAAAATGCAGAAGACTCATTCTTCACTGCTTTTCCAATTTCTATTTAGACTAGATAGCCTTGTTGGGCCGGACTTTTGCTTCGATTTCCTCCTATGGCTTATAGGAATTCTGCAAGATAGAGTAATTTAATGATTTGTGATTAAGTTAAATTGTGTGCAACTAATCTTCAATTTGGAGAATGTTGGACTCTAACTTTTTTTTTTAATAAATGTTGTTCGTAGGTTGGGTCCGTTACAGCAATATGTTGCACATGTTTCTTGATAAGATGCTTTGTGGTAAAAGATATCCTTCTAACTTCGCTTATTTTTTCTCAACTTTTCTCACAATTGTCTTACCAAGTAAAGCACAGAAGTCTTTCTAAAAATGGATTTATAAATATGGAGTAACCTCGAAGAATGTAACCTATTCTAAGAGGGTGGCCACAGCCGCAAAATTCTGATATGTCCATATTGAACTTGCCAGGTTTCTCTTTCTGTGTTTGACCATGATGCTGACCTTGATGTCCTCGATCATCCCGTCTTCAACTTCATCTATTACATGGTAACTCTCTTTGCGACTTAAGTTTTTTGTGCAAATACCTGTTTTGATGGTTAGTATTATCTGTTGCATCTTTCAGTTGGTTGAGATTTTCCCATGTGCTCTTGTTCTTTTTATCCTCCGGAAGCTCCCCCCAAAGCGATTTTCTGGTGCTTACAATCCTATAAACTGAAGCTCCCGCAAGATTTGTAACGATTTTGCAGATCACCCTTATTACTGCCTCAAAATAATTTGTTGTAATTTATTCGTTTGGAATTAGTCTGACATGTTCTTCACCTGTATTACAAAGCCCTGGCACAGTATGTTTGCAAATAATGGAGTTATTAAGAGTGAAGGTACGAAGGAACCTTCGCTATGGTGAAACATCAAGAGGATTAGGGTTTTGCTGATCAGCTCAAAGGGTTACTCCCTCTTAAACTGTTTGCTTATTTGGTGCTGCTTTTTTTGAATTTTTATTATTATTTTCCCCCAATGAGAGATGTTTCTTTTTATTTTGCTCTTGTTCCCAAGTAGATGCAAAACTTGTTTTGATGGAGTATATTGTTGTATTACAGTTTCTCAGACTATCCTTGGTTCCTAAGATCATATTTACCCCTGCATTGATGTATCAACTGCTGATGTTGGATGTTTAGTCTGGCAAATACTTCAATTATACAGTTCACACAGTCGATCAGCTGCCCAGCTAAATTAGGTTGACCAAGAAACCAGCCTCTTGGCTCAATTGCCCTGTCTAACCTATTTTGGCCATCCAAATTATATGTTCCATTTGACTTGTTAGATATAAATTATAGAGCTTTTATATACTTTGGTTGTTTGTAGATATAAATATAGTTATTATTTTTTTTTTTTTGTACAAAGCCATGGAAAATTTTGCAAAACCATGTTTCTAATCTACTTTAAAATCATTGTTACAAATAAGTTAGGGAAGTTATATTGAAGGTGTTAATGTAGTAAAACTCAAGTTTCAAAAATAAATTAAGGTGTTTTGTATCAAGTAGTAGAATATAGGTCTTCAACAAAAAGTGGTTTATTTTTTTTTAAAAAAAAGTTTTTTTTAATAAACTACATATAAAATAAATATAGAAACATTTTTTCCCTGAAATGTTCATCTTGAGAAAGAAACAATTTGATGTATGTGATAAAATGATAAATCTTCTAAAATTAATTATTTTCCCTGAACACTTGATCATGTCATTGTTTTATTTTAAAATTAATTAGAATAATTTAAGATATAAGAGGATAATTATGATTTCTTATATCAGATAGAAAATTAAAATTGCTTAGTGATTGATTATAATTTAAAATAAATGTATTCAAATATAAAAAATTGCATAAATACCTTATCGAATAGTTAATCAAAATAATTTTTTAAAATTAAAATTAATAAAAATTTATTTTAATTCAACTATGTCTAAAAATTAAAAGCAACATTTTTATAAGATAAAAAATAAATCAATATAAAAATTTAAATTAGTAATTTTGTATCTCAAAGTTTTTAAAAAATCTATTTTGTTATTTTAATAAAAATAATAATTAAGATACCTTTTTTTTTAGATTAAAAATGGTTAAGACAGTTCTGGTTAGCATGTTTCCAACGGGAGGGAAAAAAATTAAACACCTAACTTCCGCAATGTGAAAAAAACAAGATGTCTGAGAGAAATTGCCAGTAGAAAGATCCATCACTTTACAACTTCCATGGAATCATCCTTCCGAGGTGCACTTGAAATACAGAGATTCACAGCACTTAATAGAAGTTTCCAAGTAACTATCACTTATAGGTATTTGAGCATATCGTGTGGGGAATGCAAGAAATGCAAAATATGTAAGGATTAGAAAAGAAAAGGAGATAAGAGCCTTGTTTTTACCTGTGTCCTCTTGCACTTGCTCTTCACAAATGTTTTTACCAGGGTTACTTATTTAAGGTATCAACTATTTCTAGAGCAACTGAATATCTCTGTTGGATGAAGAGGGTACAGAACACAAATGATAAAAGAAAAGGTCGGATGTTTGTAATGACCTCGATGTGCAGCTTCCAAGGAAGTGCTTGCAGTCTATGAGACAGTCTGACCCTTCATCCAGGACTTCGACTCAATTGCTTGGGCATTACTAGCATCGAAACATAGACCAAGAAAAAACACCAGTCTTGACCTGCAAATGACAAGTTTGTGCTGGGCGTCTGAAAGAATGTTCAGAATATCGTATATAAAGATAGCAGCTGATGCATGCTTGAATTTTCCTAAGCAATTGTTGAAGAATTTGTTTAGAGAAAGAACACTTCTTCCGAAACACAGTGATTACATATGGTTGTACATGGCATAAGCAATCTGCATGTGCAATTTAAAGACTTTATGGTTCAGTAGAAGTAATCTGGATCGTAACAAATTTGACTTAATGCCCTCGCCTAAAATTTAATGTTTGATAGAATAAGCATTTTTAGGGCTGTAAACGAGTCGAGCCGAACTGAGCTTTAGGGTGTTCAAGCTTGTTTGATAAGGTAACCAAGCCAAGCCAAGCCGAGCTTAAAATGAACCAAGCTTTTGAAATGAGTGTTCAAGCTTGGCTTGATTTATTTTTGATGAGCTTGAGCTTGTTT
>JBBMJZ010387165.1:0-15111 GCA_037833815.1 Zingiber zerumbet | reverse complement strand
ACTTTTACCAGGATACTTTTAAAATATACATATATATATATATATATATATATATATATATATAAATTAACTGATATCGCTAATCTTTCCTCTTATCATAGGATTGAAAGTATCATGTGATCTCTTGATGAGGATTGGAGTTTTGCTTGAAGGTAATTTTAACGTTAAGAAATGGAATTTACGATGCATTTGCTTATTGATTAGTCTTACATCCCCTCTGCCATTAAATATAAATTTTTGCTTATTAATTTGTGTTACAGGTATCAGATTCATTTGAAGCAAGGATATAGTAAGGTATTCCCTTCACTCTCCCTTCCATAATAAAACTCTTTATTTTTTTAGGAACTTAAAAATAACAAGAAACTACAATCCATTAAGATTTTCTTATCACATTAGAAGTGTTAATATTTCTTTAAGGTTATCCATCAATTTTGAAAAGATATTTTTCAATAAAATTAATAAAAACAAGGATAACAAAAATAAGAAATATAACAAATGTGAGAAAACAAAAAAAAATATGCCCTATTGGCTACCACAGTATTATTGTTGCTTTAGTGAACTAGAGTACTCTATTCCACCATCCGAGGAGGACAAGGTAGACGATGAGCTTGAGGAAGGCTCGCCATTTATAACTTTCACAACACTCTTGTTGGACTCCTGTTGGTTTTGATTAGCAGCAGCTGCAGGTGCTTCGCCTTGCTCAGCTAATTTCCTAAGGATGTTCATCACAGTTGGAAGGAACTTGGTCGACAAGGAAAGGATCCCAGGGAGCTGCGAAAAAATAGACGGTAAGTAAAGTCCGAGTTGCAAAGAGAGGAAAATGTGAGATTGCTGATAGCTCACAGCTCCATTTTTGAATTCTCCTGATATGTCTAGCTGCACCCAAAGGGCTTTACCAACTAAAAAGAAGACAAAAATGACACCCAAATAGAGAGGGTTTCTGCAAAGTAATAGTAAGATGAGTTTCACGGTAGAATCAGACGGTATCGATAGATTGACTATTAAAGATGCATGTTAAGTACCTGAGAAGTGTCATGAATTCATTGAAGCCGAGGATAAGCATGGCAGCAATTGCCCATGGAGGAGGAAGCATGCTATTCTTGCGTTTATTGGCTTCCTGGAAGATGCGTTAAAAGAAGAATATTAGATAAATATTCATTTGTATCGACATGTTCGCAATCAAAATGTTCTATCGTAATTTACTTTATAAATGATTCAAAAAAGGAAAGAAAGAGTTTGAAGCCTAGAATTGGAAAAGGTCAAACAAATTGGAAGAAGAAAGAGAATTAAAAAAGAAAAAAAGGGTTCCCCTGAGAATATAAAAAAATTATTAGTAATTCAAGCAACAGTCCCCTGTTTCAAGTGGAGATGACAAAAAACCACAAAGAAAATACAACTTAGAGGATGAAAACTTGCCTGAGCTGAAATGGCCTGAGTAATTGTATACTCTGTTTCAGTTTTAAATTGCCTCCACAATGATTTACATTGGACAGGACTGATTAAAGTTTTAGACGGAGGGATCTGTTAGAATAACAAATATAAAGATTAAAATTATCTTCTCGTATTCTGTTAAATCGAAGAACATTGAAACAAAATAACATGCTTAGGTAAACTGATCAAGTTCTCTCTATTTATGTTCATTTCAACTGTTAGATACATCATATACAACAATCTTTTGGTACAAAAATGCAACATATAACTGCTGAATTACTAAGGAATTAGACTAAATAGTATAAGAAAAAAAATCCAATTATTAATGTTAACGGAAGCATAAGCAGAATAGCGAGTAGCAAGACATCCAGCTTTTAACAAGCTAGATTAACTAATAGTGTGTATTGAATTATGACCATTGTCCTAAATAGTTTATGAGGGAGAAAAAAACCTATTTTTGTATACTAGTCAACTAACTTGAAAATTAGAATAAAACAAGATGCTTCAGTAAACTGAAAAGCTTCTCTCTAATATGACACATTAGTTCAATTCAATTGTTAGATGTAGATGACAATTTATGCGCTAAAGTGCATGCTAATGAACTGAAGTAGATACTATAATTAAATTAAATAGGTATTTGTAGGTCAAATATTGCTATCCAGTAGCAAGATATCCATTTTCAGCATAAAAATTCTCTCGTTATCAATGATAGAAGTGGAGATTCCGATAACTATTTTAGAAGAATGACGAGCCACAAGATACTAAAACCAAGCATATCTACAATTAAAAGTACTACAAGATAATTTGATACAATACAGAAACCAAATCTCATTCAGCGAAGAATAGAGAAAACTTTATTAAACTAAATTACATGAGCGAACTTTCTAACTAATAGAAATAGGGCCTAGTTTGTCTGGTTTTGTAATAGCTAATAAAAATAAATGGTGCTTCTAAACCTAAAAAATTAAATATCAACCTTAATAAACTTATCCCTAAAATTAATTTGGCCCCTACATTATCAAATGCTGCTTCAAGATATAACCTCACAACTTTTTAAAAACATATAAAATTTACTTTTAAATTTGAAATCTAGTTTTAATCACAACATATTTATAATGAAAATGGACAAAATGAAAAGGATAGATTAACTAGTAACAAAAATAAACAATAAGAATATTAAACACCTCTTCCCATGAACTTGAAGCAAGCCGATCAATTCGTTGGATGCTTCTGTTTGTAGATTCCGTAGCACCACCACTGGAAGCATCTAATAGAGCAGCTGAGAGAGTATCCTGAATTTTTTCTTTCTCATCATCCAAACGAATAGCAGCCATCACGGACAACAATTTCAGGGACTACAAAAGAAAAATGTAATTAGTAACAAAGGCTATATGTAATAATATATTATAGTAGGAGCAATTTTTATGACATACTGCAAATCGAGCGGTTTTTGTAATTGCTTTTATGTCTTCCTCTCCGGTCCAAATTCTTGGCATGGAATCAGTATCATGACTAAACAATGTCGAAAATCTACACCATAAAAAACAACTAGTAAACCTGTACTTCTGCAAAATGTTACCATCTTAGAGGATAAATAACAAAGAGTTTTACCTATCTTTCATTCGGATCAACACGCGTCCGGCCTCTTCTCTAGCCTTGGATTCAACCACACTTTTAGCATAGTCCTCTAATTTTATGCACATTTTGCTAACAGTTGCATCGTCAAGATCAAATGCTGAGAGTTCAGAAGAAAAACTAGAAAGAGCAGAACTCGTCTCTTTTTGAAGAAGTTTTCTTATTGTTGGCCAGGACTCATCACTTGCTGCATCGAGAAGAGCCTCTACCGGCTCCAAAAGAGCCTTACTGAGTTTTTCCTGCAAGTTAATGATGTTCCAACTTTGATTATTCTAGCACATGTAAGACTCAACAAATGTTTATTATCTTAACAATGTTCATCAATTTCAATAGCATTAGACAAGACAAACTTAGAAAATGTTCCCTTAAGTTGAATAGCAATGTCACACCCACCTCATATAAGGCCGTAATTTGAGAAAGTTTTGCAGCTCGGACTAAAGATAAATGAGCATCAATATCTCGCAAAAGCTTATCCCGAACTTTTGAGGGGTCCCATCTTGCTTGTTCAATTGTTGCATCTGCAATCCAGTATTACATTACAGCCAGAAACCAGATAAACATAACAGCAAATAAATTGTGAAGAGTAATACTTACCTTCACATCCTTTGTCAAATTTTAACATGATCGATCGAGTACATGCATCTGCAGCACTAGCAAACCTTTCCCCACTTTCAAGAGCCTTGTCGAGAGCCTCTTTGAAATCATCTAAACTTTTTGTGCGAACATGCCCCAATGTGGCTTGATAAATAGGATGCACAAGCTAGAAACATCAAGCATTTGAACACAATTAATCAAAGTAATAAAGTGCAAAATGCCCAGTAACCAACCAGTATGTGTACAGTACATTACTAAGCTCCTAGTACATGATGATTTTATTAGACATTTAAGTATTAAACACACCCCCAGTTCCATTTTACTCACAATTCAATTAGTGTTGGATTTATTATAATTAAGAGTGTTTCAAATATGACATCAACAGAGATTTTTTTTCGATTTCAGGGTTCATTATCAAGCACCACAATAGGACATAAACAGCCACTAATGCCCTAGCCTGTGATTCACATTGCAAGAAACACCTGGAGTAGTTTAGCTTTAAGTTGCTGCCTCTTTGAAGTTCTAACAGACTCGTCGAAATAAACAGCTTCTGAATCGTATCTGCAGAGAGAAAAATAATGAAAACAAAACCAATAACTTTTTTTTGTGAGACATAAGAATATTGAAAAAGGTTAATTCAGTATGAGACACTTAAAAATAAAGCTTGGAGTGGATTGAAGACAGCTAAAATATGCATTCAAGCAACAAAAATCCTGTTATTGCAACATAAATCTGTTATTTTTGTAAATGATAGATAGACAATCAGATAGATAGAGAGGAATACTCACCCATACAAGCATTTGTCCAGAATTGAACTAAGCTTCTTTCCAAAACCTGGAACAAGATCATTCTGAGTGGCTTCTTCAAGATGAAGCCACTCCTTGGATCCATAAAGAATTATCCTTTTAGTCTCTCAAAAATTCAATATACAAAAGCAAATATAAATATAATACTATTACCTCATCATTACAGAAATAAGAAAGTTTTTCATTGGCAATCTCTTCGCATCGTACAGTAGCTACCATAACCTAAAGGAAATGCATTGCACAAAAAACTCACAAGGATGTGAAAGCAAATTGTTAATCAACAGATAATTACCTTGTGTGCAGGCAAGTCAAGATCTTTGTTCTCTTTTATAACTTTCCAGATCTGTTGTGCACTGAATGAAAATCCTGAAGCGGGTATAACTCCACGCCTATCACCGGCAAGTCCACCCGGAGCAATAGAATGATAAAATTTTTGTCTTAAACTTGCAACCTTGCATTGATTTGGCATAAAACATTAAAGGGTTACAGAAATATATTAAATATGGAAACACATTTTGTATTACAAAATTTGTATGAAAATACTACTTATTAGAGATTGATATTTTGATTGATTAGACAGGGAATCTTAGCGCAACGATAAAGTTGTAGTCGTATGACCTGAAGGTCACGGGTTCGCAGAAACAACCTCTTGCTATGCAACATAAAGCTATGTACGGGAGCTTCGTACATCAAGTTGTCCTTTTTATTTTGATGTTTTGATTGATTATTGCAAAAAATTAAAAAAAAAAACAAAGTGAAGTATAAGTTGAACATAGAAGTGCCTCAACCCCAATTTTCTTTTCATTCCTTTGAAACAACAACCAAATCTTATCTCAGAGAAGGTCGGCTGCCTTAGCAACAGGATAATTTATTACCTTAAGCATATGAATATTGCACTTGTGATACTCATATTCATTGTTTCGATATGCACTTCAAATGCTCTTAGATGTACTACATAGATGGTTTATTCTTATTATCCAAGGCAGTAGAATTGACCTCATATCTTCGTATGTTGCTAAGCCTACATACCTCATACGAAGATTATAGAAGGGATGTGTTACAATATCAAGTAAAATTATAACAATATCTAGAGAACTTAGTTATTGAAGAGATGTCATTCTTAAATAGTTAACCTGTTCTTTGAATTGCTCCTCTTTCTCTTCATAACTTGAAAGAGCCACAACTTGTACCTGTGACACAGGAATGAGATATGTAATTTCGTAATAAAGAGAAATAAAACAAAATATATTAGATCACATTAAAGAATTAGTAAGAGGTATGTAGTTTCATATGTAAAGAGAAAAAGACAAAATAGATTAGCTCACATTAAAGAATTCACTAAGAGGAGTTTCTTGATGGGCTAGTGGCTTGGGAATGTTATCCCATATCTGCAAGGAATATGTACAGTTAGATACAGAAGCATGAACGCTAATGAAAAATACTAGCAGTAGGAATTAATCACAAGGACCTTTCGAATATCTTCTCTGAGGATAGGTTCAAGGTTTTCCAGAGGTGTCTGCCCATAAACCAAAATGAAGTCAATTGGTATATTAATTGCTAGATAAAAAAGAAAATTAAACAGTTATACTGTGATTGAGAAAATGCTCACCCTTGTTTTATCTCGTATAACAAACAGTAGAGTGGTCTTACGAGGACTAAACAGTCTCAGCATCACCTGTCATGAGATAAACAAAAGCAACTAAGCAAAACTCAAATTAAAAGTATATGTAAAAAAGTGGTAGTAAAGATGGGAATAAGATTAAGATAATGAAAGATAACCTGGAAGACTGTCTTTAAAAGAGGCTTGTTTGATGCATGTTCTCGACCAATATCATGGCACCACCTATATCATAGAGGCAAATGCTCACCCTTGTTCTAGACAAAGGTAGTGTTTGATGCATAATGAAAATGAACTTACATGTTTATTAGGACTATATCAGAAACTGCTAAAGCAAAAAGAGCACTCTGCTTCTCAAATGCAGTATCATCCTAAACAAAGTAGAAATACAATTCAAAGTTGTGTTATCTACAGACTGAGAAATGGAGTAAAAAAGCCAATTAAGTTTAATATATATTCCTAGAATATGCTCAAAGAGGTACTTGTGTAACAAAAAAGGCACTAGTTGTTCACTTGTATCTTAAACAGTTTGAAAACCAAAGTCAAAACAAAGGAAAAGATCTTCAGATATACAAAAAATAAGCCACAGTTAGGTGTGAATTCCATTCAATAAAAGAGTTTTGCTAACCCTTGTAAGCATGCGTAATAAACTACCCAATATGACACTCAAGCGAAGATTAGATCACCAACTAGTATGTACAGAATAAGTACTAAAGGTTAAACCCTAAACTAACTATGGGTTCTACAATCACTAGGATAGGATCATATAGAAGTCAAAAGCTGAAATAGAGTAATACTTGATGGTTTACTGAACCACCTAAAACAAAATAAATATATGGCAAAAGAATGAACAACAAACTATTAAAAGTCAAACATTTCATACACTCATCTACATTCAAGACAGGAATATGTTATATCGAAGATGAAGTTCGGATTTATAATTTTGCTAGATAAATTGGACTAACAAATCTCTTCTACTTCCCTCTCTCTCAAATTGGACTTGAAACGGGAAAGTATTCCCTTTGCTTCAATTTATTGGCATGAAATAGAGTTGTCCATGAACTCACAATACAAGTAGGTCTGATGGCAATTACAATAAACTAGCTAATGATAAAAAGTTGAATGTTCTTTTTTACATATCCAATTGTCATTACACTCTCTATTTGCTCTGTATCCCTCACCCATTTCAACCCATACCTTTCTTAGACCATAAACTATCTCCCAAATAGACCAAAAAAAAAATCAATAAACAATAAGTTAATTCTATGATCTAGTAGTGAGCTATCCGTAAACAATCAGATTGAATATGCATCTAAACAAGGAAAGAATTTAAAGGTAAACAACTACAATTGTGAACTAGATTCAACAAGTTTATACTCAGATGTTTTCAAAGCGACTGCTCTACGATTCAAGTCCCCAACATTGCAAACATAGCTTCTTAATTAACTTGTTAATGAAAACTACATGATTCTTAACCAACTTCATAAAGTATCAAATGGTTACAATTGTGACAGCGAGCTTTCTAAAAGAAAGTCTTGAACAAGTTGAATTTCTCATCACATTGACTAATTTTGTTAAATGTTAGAGGTTTGTAAATAATGAGAATTTTACTTTATATGCCTAAAAATCATTCTAAGATAGGGGCACCTCTTAGGCATATCAAAGAACTTCACAAGATAAAATGCTTAATCCTATGCCAAAAGAGACCTATTGTGAGTTCAATAGTTTGGTTGAGAATAATACCTCTCCTCGTTCTCGTCCATCAGTACCTTCTAAATCCATAGCAATTGTACATGGTTCAATCCCAACACAATTTGCTAACCAAATGCCTTTTGTGGTTTGTGTCCTAAAATAACTCATATATCAGTAGCACTAAAATTGATAATATATATCTACAAGAATTCAAGAGCTTGCCTTCCCCTGAAAGCATCCATCTCTCGGAAGTTGGTGCCAAATAAATGGTTTAATAGAGTGCTCTTCCCTGTTAACCAAAATAAAAAAGAAAATGAAGACCATTCATCAGCAATTACTGAATTTAACAAGTAAAAGAATTATATTGCTGCAAATGCATATCCAAAAGGGAACAAAATAGGGAAATATAGATATCTATTTTATAGAAAAAATTCAAGACTCCCTTAAGACCATATATCTTGTACAAAGGAAGCAAAGATGAAGAACAAAAAACATTTCAAATGTTTGAAAGTGAATAGTTCTTTAACAGTAAGCAGTCCACAAAAGCAAATGAGTTATTTGCCTATTTCAACCTTGAGAAGAAATTGCAAAAGCAATAGTAACACTGAGGTTAGCGGCATAATTCATATAAATGAATAAAAGCAAAAGTTGAAACTAAAAGATATTAGTTAGGTAGCATGGTCCAACACCGGCTCAATCACAGAACTTACAATATAGTATAGTAAAATGGACAATGATAAACAGTGAATACCTAATATATTTCACTGCAAGTATTCTTGATCATCTTCTAGGCAGCCAATTTAACCAAATTAAAATTAGTATTTGGAATGAACATATTCAAATAATACTGTCTCCCACATTTATATAATCCAAAACCAAAAAATATAACTAGACCAGCCAATATGAGTCAAGAAGACCAATTATGTTCCAGAACTAGAATGCATAGAGAAAATAATGTTGGTCATGATTTTAATATCATCACCATATCAAATTTCTCCGAGTACTTATTGTTTTTGTTTTCCGAATAATTCTTAGTCTTGTGAGCATCATTTGCTATTCCAAAACCCAAGCAATCACATAGAAACAAATATGAAAGCAAACAACAATACATATGCACAAGTTAACTTTATTCCCTGTAAAATTTTATGGTACTAGCCCCATACTTTCAGATTTATAGGAAACAAAGCAAAGATAGAAAAAGGTAATTATCTTGATCAATAGTATTTTTTTTAATTGAATTGACTTCATTACACAACAAGGAAGAAGCAATATATGCAGCTACTCAAGTCTTTATAAGGGTAAAGAATAGAAAAATGTGGTAATTCAAGACCAAATCTCTAACTCAGATTGAATACCGCTAAAGTTCAAAATGTGAGATCGCCTTATAATAAACATAGCCTTCAAGCACATAAAACACGAAAATAGAATTCAAGAAACTCAAAGACATACCACTACTTTGTGGACCCATGATAGAAATTACAGCATAGGATAATCCATGCTCTGCCAACTTCACTGACTTCATAAAGTGTTCAAGACCCGTGGCGTTGAATACACCATCTCCGTCAATCAGTTGAATAGAGCAACGTTCATTAGCCATTTCTGCTTAAAATAAGAAGAAAACAGTAATTTATGTGAGGTCCAGAGTATAATGTTGATTGGATCTAAGCTTCGCTAGACTCAACTTATAATTAAGAAGTTAGTCAAAAAAACATTTTTTAAGAGTTGTACTTACCTACAACACCAACATTCAAAATTCAGTTGAGTATTTTTTAAGAAAACAAATTGTAGAAAAGTAATATTCATAGGAATCCCTGTTGGATGGTGAAAAATAAATTGAGCTTATATAATCTTATTAGCATCATGAAAAATAAAAACACTAAAAAAAGTCTAAAAGCATGAAAGCAACTAAAAAGATATATGAGCAGTCTAAACAGATATTATCTTTTTTTCTGAAATGTATCAAAACAGGCTGATCATCTGGAAGTTAATAATAAACTTCTTCTGATATGTATCTATTTTTTGTATATGAAACCGAAAGGAAACTACGCTTATCAAAGTTGCTCTTTCCATACCTAGAAGCAAAATAACCCTGAAAGAAGAATAAAGAGAAAACTTGACTTTTGGTTCGCTAAAACAGATAAAAATGTCCTCACCGTTGTCCAACATCAAACACCGAGGCTGTGCCAAAATTAACACGAATCGCCAAAATTTATTTTAGACTTTTGGGAATATACACTGGGTAGATAAACTAGAGGGATCAACAAAAAAAAACATTTCAACTTCAAATAAATTTAAATAAATTAGCATAAAGCAAATTAAAGCACTAATACACTGTGATCTCGAATGGCTACTTGAATCGACTACTCAAGCTATCACTACAAACTGACTTTGTCGATGAAACACCCTAATCCGAAGGGGTTTAACAGCAACACCAAACAAAATCAAATTCTAATCATATTCAACCATCAACCTCAGCGTGTTCCGGAGATGTAAAAATAAAAATAATAAAAACAACTTGAACGAAAGCAAGAAAAACAAAGATCGAACTAAAACAAAATGTATCTCGCACTGAATCAAGTCAATTAACTACTCGGAGAAGCAATCGCGAAACACAGCGGGTCGAAGTAAAAAAGAACAGTTGAAGAATTACCTTGTTGCGAAGAGGAGATTGGGAAGAGGTGATCGCCGACTGAAACCTTCGAAGGAGAAGGGAAAGCAGCAGCGTGAGGCGGCGAATAAGCAGGAAAAAAAAGAGGGGGCCGATCCATTGTTTTGTCCCGATGTTTTCTTTTTAATATCAGCGATGATAAATATAATAATTACTGGTATTTTTTTTACCGCTATAGTTAAATTTGAATAAAAAAGGAAAAAAAATCACTTTACACCCTAGTTTATCTATAATTTTATGAAGGTCGCTCAATATTCTAAAAATTAGCAATTGTAGCTTACCAAGTAGAAAGCTGAGTTTCATTTTTTAAATATCCCTCTCCTTTGTATTCTCATTAAAAAAAAATAAATTCGTTATTTTAATAACTCCAGTATCAATCTTATGGATATAGAGAAATATGGATATAGAGAAAGATAAATATAGATATACAAATATTAGATACATAAAATAAATCTCATATCGTTGATTTCTGATAATCAACCCTGCTCATTATATCAGAAATATCATTACGTTAAAGTTATAATAAATGTATATTAGCATTGTATTCTCATTTTAAAATTTAGTGAGAAAGTCGAGCATTTGATAGAACATTTTTAGATGGGTGTAAAATTTTATTTGTGATTCCAAGTGTCAAAGTATAAGGAAAGATAGATTATAACATGAGTAAAGAATAATGAGTGAGGATGACCGTGTGTAAATAAGACTTGTCCTCTAAGGAAATAAGGGCAAGATTAGTGTGGTCAATTTGTAACTGAGTGAGATGACTTGTCAAAAACCCATTGTATGGGGTGGACTGGCCGCCATTATAATACAATTGGTAAATCAATTTAATCCAAGATAGATTATGAGTTAGACAGGTTAATTCATACGTCTGTTAAAAAATATTGAAATTTTTAACCTGATTGGATTTTCTATTTTAATTTGCTGACCTAAGTCTATCACGGGCCGACCCATGCAGGTTGCAGAGATAAGTGGGTCGGCTTGTCTAGATACACCTTAAAATAAATTGATAAAATTTCAATTTAATTAAATTAAAATAATTTAAATTAAGTTAAAATTTTTAAAACAAATTTGATAAAGAATATTATAATATTCTGCGTATTTAATTTTGATCAAATTAATTAGAGTAATTTTGTCACGGTCATAATTAGTAAAACATGAAATATATGGTAGCAAGTTTAAAATAATTTTATAAAAATGGAGGGCTTTTGATCGATTTTAAATATTTTTGATTAAATTAAGATAATTTTGCTATGACAATAAATGCGATAATTTATTTCATATTTTGACTATTATAAAAATAACTGCTATAAATGGTTAAAATACAGGTATTCTTTTAAAAAAAATGTCGTCAATTTGGTTTTTAATATTAAAAAAAAACAGGATTTATTTTTTGACAATAATAATAAACATAAAGGGCATGATCCGCTTAGTTTTAAACTTGTTGGATAATTTTTTATTTAATAAAAAAATAGTAAATTGTGAATACTAGCCAATGAGAAATGACTTAATCAATTCTAATTTAAATCCGAGTAGGAGAAAATATATCTATGTGATTTGGGAAATAAATAATTAAACAGCACAAATTTTTTAATGCAGCTCATTATTTTCTCCAAGTCATTTTCCTATATGAACCGACAGGATCAATAATGGGAAAGTAACAGAATTTAGAGCCTATTCTGGGAATTTTAAAATCTTAAAGAATAATTTTTGTAAAAGGATAAACTCCAGGAGCAAAATAAAAGATTCCCCTGTGTGTTAATCAAATACTTTTACCAACTAAGCAGACATTCCTTTCTAACAAATACAAGGTTACTTGGTGTGCAAGAAAATGGAATCCATCGTATCAAGCATTAGTATTTTTCAACAAGATTTTAAAATCTGTAATATACAATATATAATGTAAAGAAGGATAATGAATAACACAAACTACTGCAAGGGATCGATATATATGATGTTTTTCATCAGCTTAATTAATTGAGCTTATTTATCTTTGGCAGAGGGATCAAAGCTCCACAAGATTTGGTCACGCTTTGAAGGAGTTCTCTTAGGTGTGTCGTTACTTTGGGCTTCCGTCTGTTACCTCTGCAAGCAAATGATGTTTCTCGACTTGTCTTTTTTTTTCCGCATAGAACTTTCGTCTCATTTAAATTTTAAATGACTTTAGTATTTTAAAAGTCGGTTTATTAAAAAAAAAAGTATTAATTGCCACGGCAGAATTTGGTACTATCGCATTGGCTAGTCCAAGTGGGCCCCTCTCTCACTAGAATTTTAATTATAAATATGATTCTAACATTAAAGGAGGGGTTCCGTCGGATAACTCCTGCATCCTCAAATAATGCATATATATCCTCAAATAATGCACATATATATTTTTTTTTATCTAGAGACATATTTCTAAAATTATGATGTTGGATCATAGGATTGTAAAATCCTACAGTTCAAAAGCACAAATTCATTGAAGATCATGCAAATCGATTTTTACACTAGGATCATAATAGGATAGGTAGAATTTGATTTTTAATAAATTTTAAAGTTTATCCTATTTTAAATATAAAAAAATATAATTTAAATCATTTTCAAATACTCTGGGGATTTTAATACTCAAATGTGTTAGGGTTTTAATTATTTAAACATAGGTTTAATTATTTTTGAGTTAGTTTTTTTATTAATAATAGTTTTATCATTTTTTCTCCTAAAATGATGATTTTTTGGATATATATTGTCTAATATGGTGTGACATTAGATGTTTCTATTATGGACGTTAGATATTTTGTTGGCCTTTAAATTGAATCATCTTAAAAACTAAAAAAATATTTTTGAAATTTAGTGTATTATTATTGTTGTTGTTGTGTTAAAAGAAATTTTATATATATATATGATATGATATGATATTGATCTGGCGGTAAGAAAGGGGACCCACAAAAGGATGTCAAAAGGTAGGCGACGGCCGACCAACAGGACGCCTCCTGGTCTGCCCGAACGGGGCATGCTGTCTTTCCGACCGGACGAGGGCACCCAAGCCGGAGCAAGTGCAGATGTGTCCGACAGGACAAGTAGTCTCTCCGATCGGCCGAAGGTGCCGGATCGGGGAGGGAATTGCTCAACCATTGGTTGAGCTTCCGACGCTAAGGTAAAACAGGCTCTCGGCCTAAACAGGTATAGCCGAGCGGAACGGCTGTTCAGCCATAAGTCCGACCAGCTATATATGCCGGTCGGCACATGATAAGACCATATATAACATTGGAGAGGATATGCCTCGAGACGCCACCCCCCGACAGGCATCATGAGGAGCTGCTGGGCCGTACGCAAGATCACGTGGCAAAAGGGGGCGTTGTCAGATCCTAGATTGGATTGGGACGGGGGCGGAAAGGTGTCAGGAGGATTTTTATGGCTGGCGGCTGGTGATGGGATGTTTGGGGGAACGTGCCCACGCGGGTAAAGCGTGCCGGCACCTCCCCAGGTCCTATATAAGGACCCCCCTTGGCTTCGCCGGAGGTACGCAGGCACGAGTGCTCACATCCCTCTTTCGTTTTCCCGCTACTATTTTCCTCGCCTGATTTGAGCGTCGGAGGGTCGTCGCCGGGGAACCCCTCCCCGGCCCGGTTTTGTTGCAGGTTCGCCGGAGCGCCCTACTATCATCCAGAGGGAGAAGGTGCTGCGTCCCCAAGGAGAGAGGTGCCGCGTGCCCAGTTTCCGCTGTCTCATCGTTCGGACAGGATAGTTATAAAAACAACTAAGTAGCTGCCTCATACTTACTTTTTAAATCTTAAATTCTAAATTTTAAAATCTTAAAATTTTAAATTTAAACTTTAAATTATGAATATTATTATATCAAAATACTTTTTACTAAATTTGATCAAAATTAGTTAAATTTTATTAAAATTATTTTAAATAATTATAGAAGTTACTAAGTAGATGCTTTTTTTTAGAATAATTATAGAAATTATTAACTAGATGCTCCACGGTTGTAGGAAAATTCTATATCCTAAACCTAGAATTTTTGAATTTTTAAATCTAAATTTAAATAATAATTATTTTAAAATTATTGATTTGATCAAAATTATTTAAATTTTATTAAAATTATTTTAAATAAATTAAACTCACTATAACATAATTAAAAAAATAATTTTAAAAGTTACTAAATAATTATTATAATAGTGCAATAATATTGTATTAGCTTTTAATATTGTGGTAGCTAGTGTTATAGATACTATAACAACGATCAAAATAAGGGTTTAGGGAGCTGCCAAGATTATTCTTAAAAAATAAAAAACGCGATTTATTTTGAAAAAAGGAATCTGAGATGCCCTTCTCTTTTTGCCCTTTAACATGGTGAGGTGCACTCGCAGTGTACCGCATTGGAGATGAGGCAGTGTTCCCGCCGCAGATGGAGCTGCCAAACTAAACAAATCAAGTGCATGTATCTGGTGGGGTCCATAATCCGGTCGTCCACGTGGGTCCCCAATCCTGATCAACATTTTGCCTCAGTTTCAAAGATTTATTAGTATTTAAGTTTCGCAATAATAATAAAAGATCGTTGCAAATTTATAGATTTACAGATTTAAAAAATTTGTCTCAAAAGACGTCGTTCAAATGCCAGGTTGTAGAAGTAGTGCATCACAACACAACATCATGATGGTTGAGCACGTAGCATGCTCATTACA
>JBBMJZ010387150.1:0-14845 GCA_037833815.1 Zingiber zerumbet | reverse complement strand
CGTTGATAACCTTGGATGGATAACCAAGGTTATCAAGGATAACCCCCAACCAAACGCACCCTTAAGGAGTTTCAACAAGAGTACTTGAAGAACAAGGATTTTGAGATTTTGTAGTGTTGTTGTCAAATTCCACTTAACCCGTCTATTTATATCTTTCAAATGGAGCTTAGAATAGTTTCACATAACTATTCTCCAGTCGATTCAATACATGATCAATTGACTAAAATTCATCACAACAATTTAATTGCATAAGATTGCAAATTTATCTACTAGCAAATTACATTTTTAGTCAACTTTGATCTATTTCAGTTGACTCATATCTATGATAGTCAACCTAATCCATTATAGTCAACTCAATCTTATTTAGGCAACTTAATTGCTAAGATTGTAAATATATCTTCTTAGTAACTTAATCAAGTTTGATCTAGTTCAATCAACTTGATTGGCTACAATAATAAACTTATCCATCCAACATATGTTTTTACAAGTCCACTTAAGACCTCTTCCATTGACTCAATCCAAATATAAAGTAATCTATTTCCAATAGTCGACTATCCATGTTGATTGAACTTACTTTCAAACAACTCAAGATTTGATAAAATTCTTTTTTTTTTATGAGTAAACTCTTATAGTCACTACGTATTTGACTCAACTCGTTACTATAAAATATCTTTAGTCGATTTAATTTGTTTGAGGATCTTGATTTAATTTGCGATTAAATGGATGCATCCACTACGACCTAGAACACATGTTTTTGGTTGAATACACACACACTAAGTTGACCTCTATAAAGCTTGAGATTAAAGTCCCTCATAATATCTCAAGACTCACTTGTCTTTATACTTGGAGATCATCTTCTTCGTCAACTTGCCTAGAAACCTTGCCTCCATATCTTCATCCATCCATCCATCCATCTGGTTACAAGTTTTGCCGTTAGGTCTTCATCCATTTGCCTATAAAGTCTTGTCTATAAGTATTCATCCATCTATCTAGAAGTCTCTCATGTTTGTGTCTTCACATCTGCTAAGATCTCTTGCATTTCCGTCAACATTTGTTGAACTTCTTCATTTGCTAAGATCTTTTAAATTTCTTGCAACACCTATAAACTTTTCCATCTACCAAAACCTTTAAGACTTTTGTCGATATTTTTTCAACTTCTCTATTTGCCAAAACCTCTTAAACCTCTCTGTCAATTCTTATTGAACTTCTCTAACTTCCCATTTCAATACTTATTGAGTTATCACTGTACTTGTAGTATCTGTCAAATTTCTACACTTGTACATTAGACAAACATATTAGAAATAAAAGATAAAATTCAACTTAAACACTTTGTCAATTACATCCAAATAATCTATTGAAACTCAATTACTTAGGTATGATTGCACCAACAACTATAACATGTGAAAAAAAGTATTGACTCTGAAATGGTGGCAACTTTGAATGAAGATAATGTAGAGACTGAAGCGAAGACCTAACCCTTTCTGATATTGCATGAGATGATGGTGATGATAACAAATTCAATGACAATACAAGCAACAATGAAATTGTGAAGATGAGCCGTCATCTCTATGATTGTTTGTGGGTATTAAGAATGTATGAATTTGCTAATTATCAATGTGAGGGTGAACACTAAGGGCAAACACCAGAGGTGATGCCGATGAACATTATATTTTTTTAATCTTCTTAATTCGAAGGGATATTTTAAAATATAATTAAAAAATATAAAAATATTTGGTCAACATTTAAATCTTAAGAATATTTTTAAAATAATTAAACTCTGATCATATTTTTGAAACCAAATCTATATTAGTGAAAAAAAAATTGAGAGATTCAAATTGTTGGAAGCTTGGTCACATGGTTTATGACCTTCATATTTGTGCATGATTGATTATGCTTCTAGTATGTGGCAAACAGGTGACTCACTCAACCCAAGTGTCCCTCATCATTGGCCCCACAGTGAAATAAAGGGAGTAAATCACAGTGATCGAGTGACCTCTTTAGGTGAGAGAGATTTTATTCTCGAGGATTCGATCTCTGCTCTTATGTGATAATCTATTATGCTCGTGGGGGCGATGATGCTTCTGGTATACACTTAGAGAAGAATGTGCTTCATCCAATAATTGTCCATTCTTTATCTCGAGATCATGCCCATCTACCTTAGATTTGGCATTCAGACAAGTGGCCATATAGAAGCACATCACAATTCTATTCTTTTCATTGTTTAATGGTGAAATGAAATGGACCAATGATTCATGTTGTTTATCAGTTTGATGAAAATATGAGTAAACAACTATCTCTTGATGCAATTCCGCTATGATTACTCAAATTTTCTGACAAACATCATCTATAAATTGATTCAACAATAGTTGAAGCCCATCAAGTTTTTGAATCATAGACAGTCAAGAGAAGAATAACAAAACTGTGAGATTGATATTACTGATACAAACGCTTGAAATTTACAGAATCAATATTCAAATGAACTTTACACGCTCATTTACTTTTCAGTGAAAAGTGAAAACAAAATATATGGAAAGGAAATCTGCATCTAATAGCCTCCAGAAGAAAAGAAACAAAACAAGCTTTTCGATGCAAATTTGAAAACTATAAATGAACAATTATTAGCACCTTGTGCAGTGGATCCTCGTTTCTGAGCAAACCATGGACAAGGCAAATCAGCTAATTTGAACAGCAACCTTTCTTTGTGAAGCCTCCACCGGGATCAGATACATTGATGGTCATGCCTTGGCCGGGAACTGTTCCTGCTGCCTCTGCAGCAGCAAGTGCCTTTCTGCTAATTATCTGGTAAATATCTTTTAGAATAGTTTGAAATGCCTTGTCGATGTTAACTGCCTCCAAAGCTGATGTCTCCAGGAAAGATAGTTCTTCCTTCTCAGCTAACATCTGGGCTTCCTCTTCTGTGACTGCTCGGAGATGCCTCAAATCTGCCTTGTTCCCGACCATCAAAATCACAATGTTAGAGTCAGCATGGTCCCTCAGCTCGCGGAGCCACCTTTGAACATTTTCAAAAGTTTGCTTCTTTGTTATGTCATAGACCAGGAGCGCTCCAACTGCACCCCTGTAGTAAGCGCTGGTGATGGCTCTGTACCTTTCCTGCCCAGCTGTGTCCCATATCTGAGCCTTGATTGTCTTTCCCTCTAGCTGTTTATGAAATCAAGTCAACTCACTTTAGGAATAAGATGAAAAAGGAAATCAAGAAAGGTGTGAATCAATATGAAATTTATGTAAAAATATCATCTGAAATGAGCCTGATACTGCTTAATGGATGAGGCTAGTGGAAAAGGTAAGATGGCAGTAAATTTGAGTAACAAAATACATACATCAATCAATAACAGTCATAAAAAACTTCTTGGACTTGAATTATTGCCAATTGTAAGGCTAAAGTATAGTTGATGAATCATCCACATGGCATATTTAAGTGAGCGTGACATAAATCTTGCTGTAAGTTCATTATGCAGTTATAGTGATAACCTCGAAAGAAATTATATGATGTTAACTTGTTCGAAAGAGGGAAGAAACATTAACTGAATTTTTTCCCCCAAACTATTCCTTTCTGTTCAGTTCTATCACAAACAATATCATGTTTTATGACATGAGTCAATTCATTAAATTTTATGATTCAAATCATGATCCTAGCTGACTACGCACAAAACAACTTTTATCATTCATATTTTCTGTAGTACATACAGTCCATATAAAATAATGGAAATGAAAATAAATATTTAAGCATTCTAGGAGAGGAGAGTTTCAATACTCACCACCTCTATTTAATCCTAGTCCAACATGATTGGTAACCAATGGTTAACCTAGGAACGTAAAGTAGGAGGGACGAATTATCATTATCTTAATTAAAGAACAACATATACTAAATAATTACTCAAAAAAGATGCTCTTGAAAATTTATAATCTAAAGGGTGGACCCCTTCAGCCCCCTTAGGGTCAGTATTAGCAATATTCTCTTGGACATGATTATATATCAAGAGTTCATTCAACTACCTTAACATTTAGATTGATTTGAACTTCTGCTTGGACTTCTACATGGAATAAAATCCAGTCCCCTATCTCTGACCATGTTGAGGCTAAGAGAGAGACATTTTACTCCCTTTAGACTCACATGGTAAGTGAGATCCCATTAGACATGCTTATGTGTCAAGAGACATCTGTATGTCCACCCCTCAATTCTAATGATACAGAGAATGAGAATATTACAGTAAGAGACATTTTCCCCCTTTATACCACAAGTTCAAGTGAAGATCCCCATGTGAGTCAGTATTCTAAAAACCAAATAGGTCACAATGTTTCCATTTGAACTAGTCAAAAATCTTGTTTCAAAAGGTATGCTTTTGTTGTTCAAACAAACTAGATTGTCCTCCATTCCTTGTGCATTTTCCTAGACTTTTACATGATAACAGATTGAGTTCTTCACCTCTGATGATGTTGAGATTGTAGGAGCAAGAGGAGTAATAAGAGTCATCTCGTCTCTTATTAGCCTCAAGTGATTAGTTTTCTTAACGAGATAAGTCGAAGGGTTAGTAGAAAGAGAAAAGTCAAAGGGTGGATTCTTTATCTATTGTTCCTTTGAAGAATAAAGAGGGAAGACAAATACTCGATGAGATAAATTTAAGCGTTCATCCTTAGTACAATCATTTGGACAGACACTCACTAGTTATTAAGAAGTGATTCGTCCTCTTAATTTATACCATTCAAGGAGACAACTCAAAAGATAATTTTGTTTTTATCACTCCTCTTCTCTAACATTCTACCTTTCATATATATCCATTATTTCAGTTTACCCTCTCTCTAAGAAAACAAGGCCTTAAGTATCATAAGATCTTTAGACAATTTTTTTTTTTTAATTGAACTTTCCTTGGACTTCTACTACCTCCATGAAAGATTAAGGTCTTGAAAGTTGAATCTCTCTTTATTAAGCATTAACTATTTTGAGTGTCATATTTTATTCTTCCGGTCCACTCAGTAGACGGAACAACAATTATTTTAAGAAAAATACTATGCAGGCATGCAACTTATTTCTCAAGCATTAAGATGAAAATTTAGTAATCACAACGAGGCTATAAGTCGTGATCCCACAAGGCTTATTCTCAATCTTGGTAAGCAAGCTGGACGTGCAGGTATATAAATTTATATATACAGGATTCAGAGAAGCAAAAAAGGAACGCAAGCAATTCGTCGAGTACCTGAAGGGTCCTGGTAGCGAACTCGACGCCGATGGTGGACTTGGACTCCAAGCAGAACTCGTTGCGCGTGAACCTCGAGAGGATGTTGGATTTCCCCACGCCAGAATCCCCGATAAGGACGACCTTAAACAGGTAATCGTACTCAGTATCCACTCGGTGAGCCATTTCACCTCCTCCTCCACCTCTCGATCACAGGAACTCAATCCATCTCATCAAACTATTGAAAAATAAACCACAACCATAATAACATAATCGAACGAGAAAAAGGAGATCGCCATTTGAATAGAAGAGGAAGAAATAAATTGCCTGATGCCAGATCCGGTGGAAAGAATGGCCGCGATCCCGGCGTTTTCGGGAGGCGAGAGGGAGGGCATAAGAAGTTAAGAACGGCCGGGAAAGGTGGATATTTGAACCTTGAAATAGCCTTTTTGTCGACAGAGACCTTTCCCTGTTTCAGGCTACCGGGTCTTGGATCCGGTATCCACTGGGCCCGATATTTGTTGGCACCATCTTTTTGCCCGAATCAAAATAGATCCGATCCGTCTAAATTAATACTTTGTATTCAGTTAAAATGAATCGAACTAAATTAATAGGATAGAATCGAATTAATCTTTTTCGAACAAATCACTGAATTTCAAAAAAAAAAAAAATTGAAGAAACTGAATTAATAAAATAGATCCGATCCGTCTAAATTGAGACGTGTATTTAGTATTTAGTTAAAATTGAATTGAATGGAACTGAATTAATCAAACTAATTTTTTTCTATAAATACCAAATTTAAAAAAATAAATAAATAAATTGAACTGATAAAATATATAGATTAATTCGGTTGAAAATTTAATTAACCAATTTTTTAAAAATAAAATTTGATTTCCGTCTAAAAAAACAATGTCTACAATTTTTATTTGATCCAAAAAATTAATTAATTTGATTTAACCAAAAAAAAAAATCAAAACCTAACTGAATTACACTATTTTTTTTAAATAAATAATTTTTTTAATAAATCAAATTAAATTTTAAAATTTATTTGATTTAATTAAATTTTTACTCACCCTAACTATTTGCCAGGTTCATACGCCACTTGGCCCAGTCCAGTAACCAGTCGAGAGCAGTGGAGCAAAGGAGGAGACTAGGAAGGGAGAGATGGTGAAGTAGTTAAACGATCACAATATGATTAGGCCATTTTAATAGGTCGATCAAGTTGCATTCGATAAATAATTTGTACAAGTTGATCAGTTTAATAGTCCAAATGAGTCATGTGAGTTAAATGATTCAGAGGGGGATATTTGTGAGCCGGGTGGTTTGAACGACTAATCAAGCTCTATGGTGCACATGAGTAGGTCCAGTCAAATAGGACAACCATATTTGGATAAATTAAGTCTTTAAGGAAAACAATCATGTGCATTTCATGCATTTTAATAAACAAAGAGCTCTACGTGCAATCTCAGGTGTTTTTGTTTTAAAAGTGGGTCGAAACGAAAGAATCAAGACGTTCCTATTCAATGAGAAATTCAAATTTGGTTGCATTTAAAGCCAATTGAGTGAGACTTACTGACGCCGGTTCAGTTTAGACTGGCCAACCTGGAATAGCAATCCATAACAAAGTACCACCGCCTGCTGGCTTTGAAGTCCCTACCTAACATGATCTATCATGCCAGCTTTAGACCTTTGAATCGAGAATTCATCTTTGTTGTTCTACAATCAACGAGCGAGCTCTACTAATGAGGTCATGCTCTGGTTAAGACGAGCAATCTTAATAACTAAACCGATCAAATAGATTAAATTGAAAACAAATAAATTGTTTTTTATTTTTTATATTTAAAAAAATAGATTCGTTATCTTAACAGTCCTCTAATGTCGACCCTATGAATATAGAGAAAGGTACCCAAGTCATAGGGGTATGATAAACTAACTCACAATATAAAAAAAAGGTACATATAGATACAAGTGAAAGATGTGTACTTTAAGCTCTATTGATCCAATAACAGCAATCAATTGTTTATCATATTTAATAATCGAATAAATTAAAATAACCAAGTTTCTTTTTTTTTTTAAATCTGAATTTTTTAAATAGACGATTGTTTAATTCAGTTAACTCACCCCTTACATTAGACTTCCAAGTCAACCAAAAGCCTGCGTTAGCTTCGCTCGTTCTCGTTTCAAAATTTTGAATCCCAACCTTTTGCGTCGATCGATATTTTGTATCCACAAGGAAAGGAAAGAAGAAATTTGAAAAGAATGGCGGTACACCTCCCCCTTCCTCCCCAACTCATGTATCAGTTCCAGCTTTAGGTATCATGGTCACCATCAACCCTCTCTAAAGTTGCCGTCTCAGAGTCCCCACACACGTCCTCCCATTTCTCAGCTTTTCTCCATCGATCGTTGCAGAAATGGTCACCTTCTCAGAAGAAGCAGGACGCGAAGAGGGCCCAACGGAGCACTTTAGAGCCCCAACGCCAACCACCCTGCACCCTCTTTAATTATGCAACGAGGACCACCAATGCTTCTTGCCATCCTCTTGTGAATTGTGATCGATCACTTCCTCTCAACTCAATGGAGGATGCCACGAGCAATTGCGGCGGTGCTGTTCAAGAAGGCGAGGCGTTGATCAGTTGTTCGACTGAAGACGAGAACAGCAGCAGAAGCTGCTCGAGCTTTGAGAGCAAGATGGTGTCAGATTCTGATTCGAAACCGGACGACGCCGAAGTTTCTAAACTAAAAGGTGCATTTCAGATGATGAGTGCTTGCGATCGAGTTGTCCAAATGAGAAATGCTGCTTTTATTTTACACGCCGTTTGCATTCGTTTAGAGATTGAGCTGATGAAGGAGAGGCTGTCTAAATTGCTGCTAGGGGAAGACATGTCAGGCTGTGGCAAAGGGGTGTGCACGGCACTGACCATCTCCAATGCAATCACCAATCTCTGTGGTAATCGTTCTACTTCTTGCAAAATCTGGAACATATCATTCACCTAATCCTAATGCTGTTCTACACGCATATTCTTCCACAGCTACTGTGTTTGGGCAGCTCTGGAGGTTGGAACCTCTGCCTCCTGAGAAGAAATCGATGTGGAGAAGGGAGATGGAGTGGCTTCTCTGTGTTTGTGACTACATTGTTGAACTCATACCATCTTCGCAAACATTTCCTGATGGAAGCAAGCATGAGGTCATGGGTTACTAGTTGCATATGTGCCAGTCATAAATGATCTATCTCAAAACCTGTTGATATCAACTCATTAGTTAACTGTTTCAAATACGCAGGTCATGACTTGTAAGCCAAGGCCAGATTTATGCATCAATCTACCAGCACTCAGGAAATTGGACAATATGCTTCTTGTGAGATCCAGTTTGACTGTGTAATCGCTCATTTCAGCTTAAACACACCGATAACTCGATTTTTGCAGGAAATACTAGATAGCTTCAGTGATCCAGAATTTTGGTACGTTGATCAGGGGACAATTGGATCAGATTCTGAAAGCTTGGTATCTTTCAGAAAAAAGATTCACCAACACAATGAGAAATGGTGGCTTCCCGTGCCTCGTGTCCCACTCAATGGACTGAGAGAGAGCGCGAGAAAGCATCTGCAACACAAGAGAGATTGTGCAAATCAGATTTTGAAGGCTTCAGTTGCAATCAATAGCAATACTTTGGCAGAAATGGAAGTTCCTGACTCTTACCTTGATTAACTCCCTAAGGTGTGTTTTCTTCTCTTCAATCATTCTTTATATACACATCAATTGCTACATTGTATGTTTATGAATTAGTTTGTCATGACAGCTTAAGTTCTAGATCATGGTTACTCAATAGAATTTTCGATATGGTATCAAAATGCAACTTGAGTTCTAATGTCTTTATCTAAAAGCTCAATTTTATCTCAACAAATTTTGAATTAAACGTATCATCACCTTGAATACAGAATCTAAGAGCAAGCATGGGCGAGTTGTTATACCGTTATCTTACTTCAGAACAACTCTCACCGAATCGCCTTCTGGATTGTCTCGATCTGTCCTCTGAACACCAAGCTCTTGAAATCTCAAACCACATTGAAGCTTCCATATATGTTTGGCGTAGTCAAAAATCAGCAAGTAGCCACCAAAATAGCACCACCAGAACATCTTGGGGCCTGGTGAGGGACATGGTCATCGATGCCGAAAAAAGGGCAGCATTTGCAGATAGAGCTAAGAACATCTTGCTGTGCTTGAAGCAAAGGTTCCCTGGTCTAACACAAACCAACTTGGATGTCTGCAAAATCCAATTCAACAAGGTTTGTGTGCCTTGCATTACCATTACATATACGAATGCTGATTCCATACTCAGACCATTGATAATGTTGCCTTTTGTATCTGAAAAATAAATAGGATATCGGAAAATCCATTCTCGAAGGCTATTCTAGAGTACTAGAGAGCCTTGCGTTCAACATCGTTGCTCGTATCGATGAATTGCTACGTGTAGATGACCTTAGCAAGCATTTGAAGATTGGTTTTGTCGAGCCAAAGCGACCATCATTTCTGCACTCAGTGCCTAGCTTAGACACTGCTCGTGTGACTACTTACTCCACTCAGAGTTTCTCCCCTGTAGCTGTAACTAATCCAGCGAGAGAAGAGAGATTCGCCATCTTAAACGGTAAGGCCCACAATCACGGATTAGGCATTAAGAAAATCTTGACGAGTTATTTGAGTGCCCAGGTGAAGGGAAAGAACTCTGGTAATGTTGTCCAGTGTGCAGAAATTTAGTGCATGAAAGCTGAAGCTCAAGTAATCTGATGCCGAGTAAAATGCTTTCGTGGATTACAAGTGGTGAATGCAGAGTTACAAATTTGTCTGTTGCACTATTAGTGGGAGTTTAACTTGTTTGAGCGAATGGCTTAAGATTACTAGCCATAGTGTACCTCCTTGGATGCTTGATCAAACTTGTATGGCACTGCAAACATTGTGCTAGGTAAAGTTTAACTTAGTTACAATCCAGTCATACATCAAATTAGGTTTGCTAAGAAAACTGGCAGTCAACATTTTCTTTTATTGATGACAAATCGATTTAATGGCAGGTGCCTATATTATTGAGAAATGGTAAACAGCATGAATCACTACAAGAAATATGTTTGAATTTGCTATCTCAAATCGTCCATTACAGATCGAGATTGATCACATCTATAATGCCGAGATCAGACCCTCATCATGAATCCACAATCTGTGAAGAAGAATGCAATTTTCTCCAGCACAACAAAACAACAAATGCAACTCCATAAGACAACATCAATGGCATGGCATGGCATTGATCTAAAGCTTATTCCACTTAGAAATTCCAGCCTACTTGACATAAAGGGCACAGAAAAATATGAACACGCTCTTGCTCATACTTAATACAAAATTCTCTCAAATCTGATAGACAATAGATGAAATTTCACCTCACTTTGTCTGCAAACTCTCTTATTTCTAACAACCTGTAAGTATTCCAAGGTGTTTTTCTACCTCAAGCACATTATCTGGATTGAAACAACTACAACAAGACTAGATGAAAAAAAAAAATTAAAAAAATCAAAAACTGGATTGTCAAAACGCAGGCACACAACTTGGGGGTTTCATAGTTGTGAAGATACGAGCCAACTCGTTACAAAGATAACTTAAACGAAGACTCTTCATGTAAAAATTGCTTGAATCAAGAAATTTCTACATGAAATGAGCCTTCATCCCCAAAATTATATATCAATAAACTGGCTTATTTTGATAATAGTTTCACAAAAGTAGCTGGCCGTGGTACAGCTCTTCAAACTGGCATCAGCACAGATCTCCAAACCTGATTGTTCATATGCCTCTCCATTACCGCCCCACAAAACTCTGATTTTCCCTTTTTTGGACCCAAAACACTTTGATCAATCCAGGAAATCCCTCTTCTAATATTAGCAAGTCATTGCTCAGCAACTTGATAGAGTTCAGAAGGAACAAAGTTACTATCAAACTGTGGTACAATAAAGAGGTAGCTTCCATTGCATTACGCAATGATTTGCATTATATCATTTTGTTTCATCTCCCTTGTATAACATCTCAACTAGGGCGCTTGAGCAACATTTGCCATGTCAAAACTACATTCAACAGCCAGTTAACGACCATGAATCATCATGTTCATGTGATATAGTTTAATACGAAACTAAACAATATTCGGCCTTCTGAACTATCATAGAAGCAATGAAAAGAACTAAGTGACCTTGGCACGTTAAGCAAAATGTCGCAAAACAATACATGTTTTAGCACCAAAAATTGAGTGCGTTGCCCATGGGCCAGATAGTATTTCAGTCTCAATCAGACAAGATGTTTCACATGGAAGGCTGACTCGGACCAAGTAGTTGCCCAATTAAATTTGTCACCTGAAAATACAAGGATATTAAAGACTAACGTTTACTAACTTCATAAAATCTTCAGAGAAGTTGTTGATACACAGAAACTTAAACAACAGCTAACAAAACTTTAGTTGATTTTCTTTCTTCCAAAGGAAAACAACTATGAAAATTATGCTGACGTGTGAATTTGGTGAACTAAATGTGCAACAAATTGAAGTTTAACCTTTCAAAATCATCCATCAATTCAGTTCCTTTTCTTTGGGCTTCAGCATAAAATAAATAACTTTTGTTGTTCATTCAGCAGCTACTGAATACAGATTCTAACTGAAACTGCAATATGTTTCTTTTCTTTCCTTCTATTGCGCTGGCTGTAGTATAACTAATGAATTCATATATTAAAGGTACTTTTATTTATTTTTGATGTATCTATTCCTTTTTTATTTAAGCAAAGTGTATGCATCAAGGCTACTTGCATATAAAGCGTTGCATAGAATGAATAACTATAGTATCTTGCCTGCCAATATTTTGCAACACAACGGTCAATGCAATTGTTTTCACCCATGTTTAGCTCAGATTCCTTATACCTGACATAATGATATCATCACTTTAGTTAATTCCTCAGAAAAAACAACAATTCTAATTTGTGGCGTAAAACAATTCTCATCAAGGAAACTGGTACTTGTATGTAGGGAATGGGAAAAAAAAACAGGTACAAGATGATAATATCATTATTTGAAATGGATGAAATTTGAAAAGCTTGTCTGCAGAACAAAAAGTACTAGCAGGCAGCATAATTAGTGACTGAGGCATAACATACCTTTTCTCAATACACTTGTCAAAGCATACGTTTGTCAGTCTGTTTCATAAATAAAGAAAGATTACTCAGATGGTTATTTTTGCAAAGCAAAATATTATATAAATACTTGGAATCAATTGATTATTTTATTGATGAATCCTTAGCAGCATTTTACTTGCACGTACATATATACATATGATTGCAGTCTTATTTACCCTTTCAAATTAACAAAAATATCATTGTAAAAGTTAAGCTGAACCCAAACAGTAGGAAAAAAAATGATTTGATGACGATGATGAGGCTTGTGTATATGTCACAGAGAGTTTCCTCCTTAATATCATAATTGACAAAAATGTCATTTAGCATTTAAACATTACATAAGTGTCTAAATTTTGAAATTGGCCAATATTTTCTACTAGATTTTATCTCTGATCTATTATATTTGTTCAATATTTTGGGGTGACATACAGGCACTTTACAAAGAAACATAATTAAAACAAATCTAATCCAAAAAAGAGGTGGAAAAAAGATCAAATTAACCAAATAACAAAAGAACAATAAAAGCATTTTAGGTATAAATTAATCTAACATCCATGACCATGATTTTTTATCAGTTCAGGTTAGTGAAGATTATTCTGGATCCAGAGTTAGAAGATAAATATGGAATATAAGTTTATGCTAAAGAAAAAATATGATACTTCAGAGTTTTGAAGGATAAATATGTATTCGCCTCAAGTCAAAATACCTTGAGAGGGGGAAAAGGAATTTGTAAGCCACATAAGCTCTTCAAGAAATATAATAAGTACCATGTGATTAAAACAAAAGGATGATTAAATTGGGATATCCTTAGGGCCTTGCTAGGGATGTTGCTGGTCCCAATTGCCACCTACCCAAAACTAGCAGACACTCTTCAGGCCCCATCATAAGCCAAACAAAAGTTGTTGGATTGATGAAGGGGATGCTCCAGATCCTAGAGGGATCCATATGATGAATGATTTTACACTGCAATTCGCAAATTTGCTAAGAAGCAAATGGAACTGTTTGGAAAATCTGAAAGGCAAATTCAAGATCTGGAAGACCTTCCAAAGCTAACAGAAGCAGTAGAACAGGATTCAGATTGTTTCCCGCTAAAGCAAACATGTATCAAGTCATCTGAGCAAAGAATCAGCTCAGCTTATATGTATGCCAACAAGCCTTTCAACTTGGGCTGGAGACTCATGAACAATAATAGGATCTAATGTGTATGCAAGCAAACCTTCCAACATGGGTTGCAGACTCATGAACAATAGGATCTTCTTCATATGCAAACTAACCTTCCAACTTGCATCGCAGACTGACAAACAATAATAGGGACAAAAAAAGCAGCATGGCACTAGAGAAAAGCCTTATGCCCAATGAAGAAAGAAGGGAAACAAAAGAAAAAGTGTGAATAAATTGGCAGCATACTTGGGGATAATTCTTTTTTCAGAGACCCATAGATGAAACTTGCAAGGCCATGGGAGTTTTAACGATAGCATCTTGATGCAAATATTTGTATCAGAAGGTAATACCTGTTGAAAAGATCCACTTTCAGCTCAATTTCGCTCTTTGCAATTTCAATTATCTGCACTTTTTTAAGTCAGGTTGGCACAGCAAGTCACTTGAGAAAAAGCAAAAATAGACATATACCAAAAAGTACAAATGTATAATTAGAAGATGCAAATACAAGGTAAAAACATGGTATCTGAGCATTTATTATAACGGTAAAAGATGATTAATGAAGAAATGTTGAACATAATATGAGCATTATTGGTGTGGTCCCTTCCGCGAGAAGGTGGAGGGACCAACAGTTTAAAAACTAAAATAAATTAAGGCAGTGTATCTTATATATATACATAAAGCCCTAAAGAAAATAGATGAGAAAAAAAAAAGAGAAATGGCAAAAGAGAGAGGTGGAAAAGAGAGAGAAGTGGAAAAGAAAATTAAGGGTTTTTTGTTGTTTTTTCTCAAGTGAAGGCTCAAGATCTGACAGCAAATATTTATGTTACTTAACTCGATATTGATTGGTTTGCATGCTCATTAATTGCAGAAAGAAAAAGAACTTATTTATTTGTTCCGCTGAATTATTGTTTGGAATCTAAAGATTTTCTACAATTTATTGGCTTTCTCTAATCGCCATAAACAAAAGCCTGAATTGAAAGCAATAGCAATACATCGAAACAAAACCATGTGATGCATCATTTAAAGGATCTAGCTACCATCTATCAATAAGGCAAAACTGAAATCGAATGCAATGGCAAACTAATAGCTGACCTGAATTCATCGCTAAAATCATTGCTTCTTACTTGTCACCGTACAAATTCCTGCAAGCACAGCGGAAGTCTTCTACAAGAATGGGCAACTGTTGGATTGAAAGCGCTAGAGGGGAGGGCGAATAGCGCTCGTGGCTTTCACTCGTACTAGGAATCGTAAAACGTTCGAAGAGTTAACAAAGTAATAAACGCAGCGGAAATTAAAAGCACACAG
>JBBMJZ010387135.1:0-15116 GCA_037833815.1 Zingiber zerumbet | reverse complement strand
GGTTTTCGGTTAATTCGGTTAATTTATGGACCGAATTAACCGAATGCTCACCCCTATTTCCGAGACTAGGATCTAGTCATGGTCTCAGTTTAGGTTTCTAAAATGGACCTAAACTGGACCAACCCCTAAAGTCCCTAATTAGGACTCGCCCTCACTAGATCATATCCTCCCGTGACTTATCTTACCCTACAGAATCGCTTGACTTTGGCCCATCAGGTCTTCCCGCCAATTGTTAGGTCCGCAGACCTAACTAGACTTCGTCTATTAGGTCTTGCAGACTCGGCCGGACTTTCTGTCAGATATCGGGTCACTCCTTGATTTATCTGGATTTCTACACCAGCTATCAGGTCCTCCAGACCTAGCTAGATTTTAGCATGGTGTTAGACCTATCAAGTCATGCACACTTGGTAGAAAGGTAATGATCACGCAACATCTAATTTTAATCTATTTGTCATTAATCAAAACTTAGGTTTGATCATTGGTGCCAACTGCACTAACAATCTCTTTCTTTTTGATGGAATGACAACCTGGGTTAAAATTAGAAAAATATGTAAAAAGAAATGGAAAAAAATGATTTAAGAGAAATTAATTGATTTTGAATTTCTGTTTTATTCTCTTGATCATTTTAGGGTTAAGTTTTTCAGATTTTCCCAATTTGCCTTAGTTATTTTTCCTTAAACCCTTACCCTCCACCTTTGGCATTCCTAAAAAAAAATATGCAACTAAACAAGAGAAATTATGAAACAGGTAAATAGATAAAGTAAGCACATCAAGCAATAAACTCTTCAAAGATAAAATTTTTCATAAGAAAAATTACAGGTCTATTTTAGGGAGGATTTGCCAAATATAAAAATTTCAAGTATTTTGTACGGCAGTTTTCAAAGTATAAGTTTTGAAGAATTATTAGGGAAGTGCTTCAAAGAAATTTGCAAACCACTTTTCAAAATATTTTTCATAATAATTCTTCAAAGTAGTGTTTTAAAGTTAATTTTCAAAGCAACTCTTAAAGTAATTTATTACTTTTCAAAACATTTTTCGAAAAGTGTTACAAGAATTTTTCAAAACATTTTTCAAATATAAGAAATTTCAAGTAATTTTTAGAACAATTACAAAAGAATTTTCAAACCAACATTTTGCAAAAATTTACAAGAAAAAATTTTCAAACATAAAATTTTGCACGAATTTTGTAGCACATTTTCAAAGGGTAATTTTAAAAAAAAATTGTCAAAGCAGTTTTCAAAGACTTTTTCAATCCAAAATTCAAGTAATTTTCATCAATTTTTTAAGTAAAATTTAAGCATTGTAAAGCATTTTTCAAAAATAAGTTATTTTAAAGTAATGGTTTTTCAAGGAACTTGCCAACATTTTTCAAAATACTTTGCTGGTAAAAAAAAATTCAAAGTAAAACACTTTGAAAGTAATTTTCAAATATCCTCTCTTAACTTGATATTACTTTTAAAAATAATATTCATTTAAAAATTATCCTTAAATATCTAACCTGGAGTTACTAACTAACTACCAGAAGATAGCAGTGCTCACTTGGTTAGTTAAGTATATGTATCCAGCTAGTTATCTACTAAGAAGGATTACTTAACTTGATCACTATATTTTTGTATTTTTCGCCTAGACTTATGTTGATGCGCTGAAGTTCAGGCAAAGTCCTAAGTATCTCACACCATTCAATGTTTTTGAAGAGACTAGCATGGTAACCTAATGTGCTTGTGAGATGCTAGCTGCTAAAGTTATATGATCATGCTGCTGTTTAAGGGAAGACTTAGACTAAGTCCATAATAGTTTTTTAAAACTAGAAAAATGGGGATTTTTAAAAAAGTAAAAGTAGAAGTGACTTAGAAATTTAAAAATTATTTAAAGAACAATACATCCTATCCTTTAATTAGATATTCAAGGGCAGTTAAAAATTATCAAAAGAAGGCAAGGTTCTAAAATTCTCTAGGCACTAGTCGGGCGCCAGACCAGCGCCTAGGCTGCCTAGGCGGGGACTAAGCGCTGCTAGGCGGATTCCACGGTATTAATATAAATTATATAATAAATCACATTCTATAACTAATACAATAACATCAAATTTAAAATGAGTTCAAAATTACACAACTTATAAAATATCACAAATTTATTCTACTTCTTCTCTATAATTTTTAACAACTTATTCTTCATGGAAACAAACTCAATGTCATCATTGTGATCCTCCTCTTCTTTTTTGGATGCAAAATCACCCTCGTGAAGTTCTCTCACTCATGAGTTTGATGCTAGCCACTAAGGCAAGCCAACAAATCAATTTTCTTGTTGGACCAAAGTTTAGGGCTTATAAAACTTGAACTCAACACAAAAAAAGATTGCATGTCAATTTTTTTAAATTGGGCTTTAAATTTAAAAGCCCAAACTAAAAAAAATCATTAAATCCTGCATTATTTCTGCAGCGCCTAGACAATTCAATCAATTAGTCAAGAGGCCTAGGGCCTCCTAATCCCGCCTAAGCTCCAAGGCCGCCTAGGCCGGCTGACTAGCATGTTTTCGATGCGGCAGGCTGGCACCTAGCACCTAGGCGGCCGCCTAAGCTGATTTTTAGAACACTGAAGAAGGTAATTAATAAGTAACCCCCAGTCATATATACTGAATAGGTCAAGTAGATAGGTCAAGTCAAGCAAACAATATATACAAGTGCTCTAAAGAAAATAATGTTTAATCATCATCGGCAAGTGGAGGTGGAGGCTGGTCAGTCACACGTAACGCCTAAAGTGGAGGTGGAGGCTGGTCTATCTGCCTAAATCAAGTGGTCATCTCGTCATGAAGAGAGGTGAATCCCTCTGATACTGATTGTTGGATCTATGTGAAAGACTCCTCAAGTCTAGTAAGGCGCTCATCTATGGAAAGTGAGGTCGAAGGCTGGGTCATGGTCGAAAGAAGTGCAAAAAACTCGTCAAATGTAAACTCTGGCATCTCTTCCTCCGTAGCCACAACTGCCTCGTCGACCTCAGGAATGACGGGCAGGATGCCCTCATCGGCCTCATCCGGAATGACTAGCTGAAGACCCGCTCTCCAAGTCAATCCCCCCTAGCAGTAACCTCTATATGCATTAATGCAAGCTGACGCTGACCAATCTCATCATACTCGCAAAGGGGAGTGAGTGTACCCTGGGTCATATCTACTCCCATAGTCACAAACATGAACGTCAAAATGTGGCAGTAGGGCATATAAACTCATCCCCTAGTGATGAGGCTGGATGTATGAATGACATTCGGAAACATATATAATGTAATGTCAATGTCTAGTGTCTGACATAGTGCATAAAGGAAGAAAGAATGAGAAGGTCGCATCGTCGCAACATCGCGAGATATGTTCGGCAAAATGCAAATGGTAAGGACTTTGTATAAGACATAATTCTAAACCATGAGAGAGATCTAAAGTCAGTCACAGTCGGTACTCTCTCCTCCCCAAAAAATACATATAGATGATATCTAATGTAATATGGAAGTAGGGTTCGCCAAATGGCAAGTCCCTACTGGGTAGCACAAAAATAGACATGTAAACTGCCAAAATCCTAAACAGTCATATATTAAAGTAGGTGAAAATTGAAGTCTTTATCTGCTAGTATGCCAAGTCATTTATCCTAACTAAATTGTTATAAAATTAGGCACATAAGTTTAGGTTGACTGATTGACAACAGTAAACCAGTCTATCAAACTTATAGTAGTCTATAATTTCTATGATAGGGTACAATAACGGGAAAAAATGTCCTACTTAGGTACCTAAATCTTAGTGCAACATATGTACGATCCAGAAAATCTAGCCTAAGCAGTAGAGGGGACACTACTAGAACTAGCATGGGACGGATTAACGTTCCGTTTTTCCTAAAGTGATGTAAATATTCAAGAAAATCACACAAATAAAAAAAATATATAGATCGAGTTAGAGGCTACCTAGGAGGAGTTTAGTTGGTGAAAAGGGGAGAAAAAGGTGAAGAAATCGGCTGGAGGGTGCCTTCCCGAACTCGTTTTCCAGAACAGAGAAGCCCGTTGTTCACTGTTAAAACCGGATTGGGGCGCCTTCAACTTGATGGAAGGCGCCTTCAATGCATTATGGAGGACACCTTCAAAGTCAGTGAAGGTGCTTTCAAGTGTTTGGCGGGATTTTTGCCGCCTTAATGGAAGGCACCTTCAGTGCTTATTGAGGCGCCTTGATTGGATTTTGACCGAGGCCGAAATTAATTAATTTTGAAATTGAATTTAAGTTTTAAATTTTAATTTTAATTTAAGTTTTAATTTTAATTAAGTTTTAATCTTAAATTTTAAATTAACTTTTAATTTAAATTTTAAGTTTTAGATTTTAATTTAATTTTTAATTTAAGTTTAAGTTTTAATTTAATTTTTAATTTAAGTTTAAATTTTAAATTTTAAATTTTAATTTTAATTTGACTTTAATCATCTCACCCAGTCTAGTTGTTCAACTAAGATATTCCTATAGTTTTGTGACATTAATTAGTTGAGTCTTTATTTGAAGATAGTTTGACTTTACGTTAGATTTAGGTTTAACCATCAATCAATTAAATACACATTTTAAAAATCGGCTTCGAGGCTATGGCGAGGCCAAGGGCCTTCTTGGGTATCGGAGCAACGACCACTGCTAGACAAAGCCTTTTTAAGAAATTGGATATTTAATTTTCCTATTGATAAACCTTGGTCTAACTAGTTTAGGATTTGGCAAAGTAGCTTTGGTTAGTTTCACTTAGCTAAGTAGACCAAGAAGGGTACGTTTTACTCTACTTGACTCCCTAGACTAAGCTTCCATAACGTACTATCATCTCGCCCCACCCTAGTACTAGGTTGGACAAAAGTCAAGTTATCTTGTTAATCTAGTCCTAATTACCCAGATGGGTAAACTATTTTTTTTTGGAGGTGCCAATTAGTTTTGTGCCTCCCTTAAATTATTGAACTTAGGTTTAAGTTTTAAGTTTATGTTGATTTGTTTTATAATTGTAGTAAACTTAATTGTAACTTGAGTTTAAATTTGATTTGTTTGAATGGAGTTTGAAGTTTATGTTTGAGTTTGATTTATTGACTTTGTAGTTCAAATTTTGATTTGATTTGTTGTAGTTTAATTTTGGTTTTGATTTGTTAGGATTATTTCTTTTTGTTTTTAGGTAGCAAATTTTATTTTTGGGTATTTAATATTGGGTGGGTTCTACTTGCTTAGTTAGACAAGCTTTTGGAACCCAAGCTTTTATTTGGTTTTTGTTCTGATTGAAAAATGAGGTAAATGTTTTATTTGAGCTGTTTTTGTATTCGAGTCCAGATTTGTTATAAATAGCTCTTTGAGATCCAGTATTAAGTCAAGGCTTTTAGATTTTTATTGTAAATTTTTCTAGTGAGCTTTTGAGATTTATAATTTCATTTTTTACTCTTCTTCAAGTTTTACAACTTGAGTTGAGTTTACATTTCAGTTTGTTTAGATTTGAGGTTTAGATCCAATTGTTCTTTAAGTTCTTCATTTTCTTTACTAAGTATATTTACTTGGTTTTCAAAAGCAGATAATTTTCTATCTAAGCATGCGATAATTTTAAAAAACTTTTTGCTTAATATAGATTGTACCTCGTTGGAACCTTCGGAAACGAGTACGAACTTGTGGCTTGACTCGTACTTAGACTCGCCTTCTTGTTCTAACTTGCTTTTTGATTCTGGTCCGATAGCCATCAATGCTAGGTAGTTGGTCAGCTTTGGTTCGTCGTCATCTGATTTCTCTGAGGACGACTTGTCCCAAGTTGCTTGAGGGTCTTCTTCTTTTTGAATTTCTTCGGCTTGTCCTCCTTGGGATTAGGATTCGTGCTTATAGTGTCCCTTTTTGTTGCACCTATAGCACGTGACGTTGACTTTGTTGCTATTGGAGGTAGACTTTACCATCTTTTGCAGATCCTTCTTGATAAAGTCCTTTTTCATAGTGAACATTTTTCTTACCAAGTTCACTAGGTGTTCCTTATTATCTGAGTTTTAGTCAGACTCATTTTCTAGTTCAGGTTTGGTTCTGGACTTTGTTTCTTTGGACAAACCTACAAGGAAAGCAATACCTTTCTCGGCATGCTTGGAGTTAGTTTGCTCGTGTAGTTCTAATTCGTAAAATAGTTCGTCCAATTTTAATTTAGGAAGATTCCTCGAAATTTTATAGGTGTCCATCATGCATTTCGAGGAAATGAGTTTAGGGCATGCCTTATAATGTCTCGGTTCTCCATCTAGTGACCAATCAAGTGGAGTCCGTTGAGGATGTTCTTGATCCTCGCGTGTAGTTGGTTTGTCGTCTCTCCTTCCTACATCTTAATATTAAACAAACTATTTAGGAGAAGGTCACGTTTTGTTACCTTTGCATCACTTGAATCTTTGTGCAATTCAATCAGTCTTTCCTAGAGTTCCTTGGTGTTCTCAAACGGTCCGACCCGGTTAAGTTCTTCCTTGATCAGTTCGCATTGAAGGGTGTTTACAACTTTGAACTCGATTTGCGTCTTCTTTTTCATCTCTAGGTTTTAGTTTTCTGGGTCGAGAGGTACTTTTGTCACTTTATTTATTGGTGCCTTATATCCTCGTCGAATGGTGAATCAATATCAGTCTTCAGGTATACCTCCATTCTTTTCTTCTAATAGGGGAAATTGTCCCTACATAAGAGCGGAGGGCAAGCAGTACTGTAACCTTCGTTTTGGGCCATTAGAACCTTACACACAAAAAATAAGCAATAAATAAATTCCAAGACTAGGTCTTATATTAGTAGTGTAGGAAATGATAAAGATAAGAAAACTCGATTAGTGTTGCACCAATTCAAGCAATTCAAAGAAACTGCAACAAGAAAATTATCTGAAGAGGTAATTATATCAATTCAGATAGATTAAAAAAAACTTAAAGTCGAAAAGAAGGAAAACAAAAAGAATCCCCCTTCTCAATTGGTGGTTGCACCAATTCAGAGCAAACAAGGCTCTGATACCATTTGTAGGATCGGTGCGCACGTGAGAGGAGGGTGAATCACATGACTTTTAAAAATCTATCTTTTTCAATTTTATAAAACGAGTATGCAGCGGAAAACTAAAAACAAAACAGAACACAACTATAAGAACTCGAGGAGTTACTTGGTTCGGAACCTTCGGCGACTCCTACTCCAAGACCCACGATTCCTCAGACCGTATCAACGGATAATTCACTAAAAACCTCTTTCGGAATCATCGGAAGAGAGAATCAAATACAAAATATAGAAGGAACGGAAGTGTAACAACCTACACTCCCTTTTTGTAAGTGATAAAAAGATTTACAATAATAGTAAATTGTTACCAACACTGTAGAATCTGAGCGCGCTTGTGTGTCGATGTTGGTCTGCCGGCAACGGTCGGATGTCTCAGAGCAGTAGTGCACTAGCAGAGTGAAGTCGTAGCAGTAGAAGAATCGTTTGAAGATTATAATTTAGTTATTCCTTTGTGCTGCTCAAACTGTTCTTTTAAAGAGTATTGAGGGCTCCTCCAAGTTCATAGGAAGCGCCTCCAACTCGAAGTTTTATCCCTTCAACTTCAGTTGCGATCAATAGCGCGAACATCGGCTTTTATCCATTCGAGGGCACCTTCCATGCTCTCTAAGGCGCCTCTAAAGCACTCTGAGGCGCCTCTGAAGCACTCTGAGGCGCCTCCAACGCTCTCCAGGGCGCCTCCGCGCCACTCCGAGTCGCCTCCATGACCCTTCGAGGTGCCTTAGACACTGTTCACCCAAGGCTTAACTTGGTTTTTGCTCCTGCAAAAGCATGTTAGGCTAACAGAAAACTATTTAACATGCAAAACAAAGTTAGCATAATTTATAAGCATTAGTAATTAGATCCTATCTTCCTGAGACAAGATCTAGTCACTGTCTCAGTCTAGATTTTTAAAATGGGTTTAAACTGGACGAGCGCCTAAAGTCCCTAATTGGGACTCGTCCTCACTAGATCATCTCCTTCCGTGACTTACCTTACTTACCATACAGAATCGCTTGACTTTAGCCCATCAGGTCTTCCCGCTAGTTGTTAGGTTTGCAGATCCAACTAGAGTTCGACCACCTATCAGATCCAGCGGGCTTCCCGTCATATATCGGGTATCAGGTCACTCCTTGACCTACTGGATTTCTACACCAGCTATCAGGTCCTTCAGACCTAGCTAGATTTCAGCCCAATATCAGACCCATTAAGTCCTGCATGCTTGGTAGAAAGGTTAGATCACACAACATCTAAATTTAATCCATTTGTCATTCATCAAAACTTAAGTTTGATCATTGGTGCCAACTTTACCAATAATTTTAACCCACTTCTTCCAATTCTTTATCTCTAGTAAAAGTATTCTTTATTAGTAGAAGAAAGGATTGCTATTTGATTAAATTGCTTGTATGCTTTTCATTTACATGGGGGTTCCATTTAGGTTTTGTATTTATGTCATTCTTATTGCATATTATCTTATGAAGCACATGCCTTCTTTTCTCCATGCCTAGTTCCCTTACACTGTTTCTATCCTATTTACTATCTACTGTATTCCACCTAAGGTGTTAGGCACACTTGTTTTGACCATTATTTACTCTTAACAAAGATGAATTATCACCTAAAGCACAGTTAAGTACCTAAAGCAGTTAGGCGAGTCTTCCTTGGTTATACTTGGTTTCTGAAGGGATTAGGATGCTATGTGGGAGTGGGGACCTCATCCTCTTGGCAAGAACATAGTAGGTGACAACTGTTTATTCATAGTGAAGACATTTCCTACTAGCATTATGTATCGACTAAAGATCAACTAATAGTTAAGGATCGAAATTACATGTAGTCCATAGTTGAAGTTGTCATGAGGTTTGAGTCTCAATCGATAAAGTAGTTGCACTCAGGTGTGACCTCTTTCTTGCAATTTTTTGCAATGTATTGCACCAAATCAATCTGTGTTACAATGGATCCTAAATTCTTGCATAAAATCTAGAATTATCCTCTCTTTGTGTTATGGTTTAACAACTTTTGCATTAGATTTGCAACCTTTTATTTATTTTTTATTCTTAGCTTTTACTATTCCACTATTGGAGCACAACCTTGCTGATGCAAGACATTGACCATGTCGGCTTGAGATTGCAGGTTAGCTTTGGAGGTGTGTTGAGAGTGGATTGTCTTCAGGATGGTATTTGCCTGAGTTGGGAGTCATGACAACCAAAAGAGTTCGAGAAGGCAAATGGAGATTTGGCAGCAACAGTGGGTTTAGGCAGTGCTGCTGCAAGGTGGTGTGCAAAGTAGATGCACAAAGGTGGGATCTGTTTTTATTGGGAACTACATGTTGATTACATCATCTTGCTTGAGCAAGAAGTTAAAGCTAGCAAGTCAGTGGATGGTTAGAGGGATCATCGCATATGAGGTTTGCTGCTTAGGAATTCTGATATGCAGATCTTGGGTGGATTTAGTGTTGGGGAGGGAAGAAGAGGTCCTGGTGATGTTATTTGTCTTTGCAGTCATTGTTGGTATAGGGAAATCAGAGTTCGAAGAAGGCATGGCAGTCAAATCTAAAGTGAGTGCTAAAGGGCTCTGAAGCAAGTGTGGAATCTGCTAGCAGGAGCTACAACAAAAGGATTGATGCCAGTGTGCAAGAGAGCTTGGTGTCGGTGTGCCTAAGTCTGAAACATACTAGTGGTGGAGGAAATTTTTGTGTGGGTTTTGCAGGAGGTAGCGAGTACTGCCTACAAGGAGCATGCAAGGGTGCAATCCTCTAGGAAGTGACAGATCTGTTGGTGCTTGATGATGTTTAAAAAGCAACATGGGGATAAAGATTGGTGGCTAAGAATTCCTAGGTGTAGAGATTCTAGACTGAGGCCTAGGTGGAGGTGGCCGCTTGCGAGATTGCAGCTGGTTGTAGGTCTGCACAAGGACTTGATTGGAGGACTTGCAAGTGGTGGAAAGTGTGAGAAATGAACAGGGTGGTCACAAAGAGGCGAGCACCAAGAGGAGGTTGAATACCAAGAGCATGGAACCCGGTTTGACTCTAGTACCAACTGATGCAACATGAAGTGCAAACAATCTATCCGATAGATTAAATCTTAGGGCTCAAACTTAAATTTTTTGTTAATTCGAAGATTATGCAACAAGAGGGGTTGGGGTTGTCTTGAAAGGCACAACTGACTCAATCTTGGAAATAAATCTATCCTTGCAAATTTGGTAAATATTATCTATATATATTAGATATCATATCGTATATATTAGTTACCATAATATCGGTATATATTAGTTAATATATATCTGTCAATTAGATTAATTGTAGTTTCCTAAAATAGATCCCTACTTTGTATATAAATATGGCTCACTATTCAATAAGGTGGGTGTATTCTTTTTATCTCAAGTAACATGGTATCAGACCCAAATTAGGGTTCTATCTGCATCACCCCTTGTTTGCGCCGCTACTTTGTTTTCTTCTGTCCGTGTCAAAATTAGGGCGCTGTCTCCCACTAGCTCTTTTCCTTCTCTCGACGACCACCGACTCTCTTCCTTGTCTCGACGACGCCACCACCTTCCATGGCCTCTCGACTACGCCACTCTGTTCCTTTCTAGCAGTTGGCAATTTTGTTTTAGTGTGCCATGTTTGAAGCGTTATCATCTGGAACCCGTAGATCTATCCGCGTGCAACAAAGCCGGTCACCGCCGCCCCTTCCCTTGTTCGTTCACCTCAAATGCCTACGCACCAACCCGACAATCTTCTGGGCATGCCAGGCCACTCTCGCCTGCTACCTCGACGTCTCCACTAATTTCCTGGTTAGCCACTTCGTTATCTTCGTGCGCTTAACCGAGTTGTCGCATAAGGTGTTTGCCAACATTTGTCCCAACGTCTTCCACCTCATTGGACATCCCTTCGAGAAGTTCTTTGGCAAGCACAACCTCTTCGATCAGAAGCACAAGTGCTCTCCACCTACGTTGACATCCAGCAGAGCTTGATCGTTGCCCACATCGCCAGGTGACTTTAGAGATACCATGCCTAAAGCTCCAATGAGCAGTAATGGTCACTGTTCTCCTCATCGAGCAGTCACCATCGCTGCCCTCCCTGGACATAGTTTCTTTGTGTTGTCATCGCTACCTTCTTGATCATCAACTCACCGCCTAGCAATCGCTGTGTCTTGGTCTTCCTTCAATTCTTCTCATATTTGTCTTTGTTTGGGATAAAGTCTTATGACCAAGAATAAGTCTTCTATTGTGATGGATGTGGTACCTGTAATGTCTAAGAACACATACTATAAGCTAAATGATTCGAACTACTTGGATTGGAGTAAGACTATTCATCTTTATCTATGAAGTATTGACAAAGATGGTCATTTAACCGATGACCCTCCTCAAGATGATTGGAAGCAGACATGACTCAGAGAGGATACTCACTTGGTCCTTCAGATTCAGAATTATATTGATAGTGAGGTAATTAGTTTGATCAATCACTGTGAATTTGTTAAAGAACTAATGGATTAATTGGAATTTCTGTGTTCTGGAAAAGGAAATCTCTCTCACATGTACGAGATTTGTAAAGCATTTTAATATAGGGAAAAACAAGATCAACCTCTGATTAATTATTTTATAGTATTCAAGAAGATATATGAGGAGCTTAATATACTACTGCCCTTTAGCCCTAATGTGAAAGTTCAATAATGCCAACGAAAGCAAATGACTGTCATGAGCTTCCTTACTGGTCTATCTCCTGAATTTGAGTCTGCTAAGTCACAAGTTCTCTCTAGTTCTTAGGTCTCCTCTTTACAAGATTTATTTAGTCGTGTACTTCGTACCGAAAATACTACACCCATTCAGCTTAGTAGTGCTTTGGTGGGTCACAATACAAGTTATGTGCCTAAAAGATCAACCAGTCGTAGTGGAAACAAAGGAGGTAGTTCACAAGACTTTGAAACTCGAACGCCGAATTCAAGTGCTATATTGTGTAACTACTGTCGCAAGCTAAGTCATACAAAGTTTGAGCGTAGAAAGCTTAGTATAAAAATCAACAAAAACACTTGGCTCATATTGCATCCACTAATGATGCTTTTGATAAATCAGTTCTTATCTCTGCAGATAAATGCAAAATATCAGGAGTCACTCAAGTCTTCATCTTCCTCTATCACTGCTATTTCTGATTCAGGTAAATAAAACGTATGTCTTCTTTCATCATCCTCCAAATGGTCATTGATTTTGGCGCCATGGATAATATGACAGGTAATTCTAGTCTCTTTTCTACTTTTCAGTCTAAAGTTAACACTCCTATTGTTACTTTAGCTGATGGGTCTCCATCTTGTGCTCGTGGGTTTGACACTATCAATCCTACCCCCTTGCTTTCTTTGTCCTCTGTCTTACATTTACCTAGTTTATCCTTTAATTTGCTCTCTATTAGTCAACTAACTCGTAATCTTAACTGTTTCATCTCATTTTTTCATAATTATTGCTTATTTCAGGATCTTTTGACAAAAAAGATTATTGGTAAAGAACACGAGTCTGGAGACCTCTACATTCTTAACACACTGCTCCTAAATTCTTTTGCTTGCTCGAGTATCACTTCTTCTTTCGAGGCTCATTGTAGGTTGGGATATCCATCTCTCCCGTTGCTAAAAAAGCTTTGCCCACAATATGGTAAGGTGTCTTCATTAGATTGATTGTGAGTTGAGTTAGTTTGCAAAACATCACCGTCTTAGTTCTAGTCCTAGAGTAAATAAATATGTTACTATTCCTTTTGAATTACTTCATTTTGATATTTGGGGCCCTTGTCCTATTTTGTCTAAACTCAGTTTTAGGTATTTTGTTACTTTTGTAAATGATTATTCTCAGGTAACTTGGTTTTATTTAATGAAAAATCGCTCAGAGTTATTTTCTCTATTTTGTACCTTTTGCGTTGAGATTAAAACTCAGTTCAATGCATCCATCCGTACTTTACGAACGCCTAGTTTATTCCAATCTTATATAAGTCAAAATGGTATTCTTCAGGAAACCTCTTGTATTACTCCATCCCAAAATGGTGTGGCTGAACGTAAAAACATATATCATCTTGAGACTACACAGACACTTATTTCAAATGAATGTTCCCATACCTTTTTGGGCTGATGCAGTTTCTACCTCATGTTTTCTCATTAATTGCATGTCATCTAAAGTTCTTCACGGTGAGATCCTTTACAAAGTCATTTTTCCCAATAAGGCGTTTCTTATTAACTCTAGGATATTTAGTAGCACTTGTTTTGTTGAGATGTTCATCCGCATTTCATTAAATTAGATCCCAAGTCTGTAAAGTGTATTTTCCTTAGTTATTCTTGTCTTTGAAATGGTTATAGGTGTAATTGTTCCAAATTAACAAATATCTTGTCTCAATTGATGTTATCTTCATGGAAGACACATCTTATTTCCCATCGTCACCCATTCCAACTTGTTAATGGGAGGAGGATTTGTTGTTGTATTATGTCACATCCTCTGCACCTGTCCCGGAATCAACTTCATCAAGCTACACCTATTATTCAAGTCTATTCTAGGCATTAACCTCCTGATTCATGTTCTGCACCTACTACTTCGTCATCAGATCCAAATCGAGTCCCGATCGATGATCTTCCTATTGCTTTACGCAAAGGTAAACATTACTTATCCTACTTCTTTTGTCTCTTATAACGGCTTGTCGTCTTCCTCTTGTTCTTTTACTGCTTCACTTGACTCTATCTCTATTCCTAAAACTTTCTGTGAGGTTATATCTCATCTTGGTTGGAAAGATACAATGATAGAGAAGATAAATGCTTTAGATGACAATGACATTTGGGACTTGGTTAATTTACCTTCAGGGAAATGGGTTATTGGATGCAAGTGAGTATTCATAGTTAAAGTCAATTTGGATACATCAATTGCCAAATTAAAAACTCGTCTTGTCACTAAAGGCTATGCTCAGACCTATGGGGTAGATTATTATGACATTTTTTCTCGTCTTGTTGCTAAGATGACATTTATTCAATTGTTTATTTCAATGGTCGTTACTTATTATTGGCCTTTATATCAACTTGATATCAAGAATATTTTTCTTCATGGTGATCTTCAAGAGGAGGTCTATATAGAGCAACCTTCTTGTTTTGTTGCTCAGGGGAGTTTAGGCAAGTTTGTCGTCTTTAAAAACCTCTATACGGTTTGAAACAGAGTCTTTGTGCTGGTTTTGAAAATTTAGTCATGTTGTTGAAAAGTTTGGTATGATGAAAAGCAAGTCTAATCATTCTATGTTCTACAAGTAGATAGGAGCTGATATCATTCTATTAGTTGTATATGTGAATGATATTATTATCACTGGAAGTGATGCTATAGGAATCTCATTTATTAAATCTTTCATTCATACTCAGTTTCATACAAAAGACTTGGGGGTGCTAAAGTATTTCTTGAGTATTGAAGTTACGAGGAGTAAAAAAGGTATATTTCTATTTCAGAGAAAATATGTCCTCGACTTATTAACTGAGATAGAAAAATTAGAGGATAGGGAACTATTTAATGCTCCAATGACTCAGAATATGCACCTCACAAGAGATAGGGAACTATTTAAACATCTTGAGAGATATTGAAGGTTGATTGGGAAGTTTAATTACCTTACTGTGACTCGTCAAGATATTGCATATTATGTTAGTGTTTTTAGTCAATTGATGTCATTTTCAACCATTCATCATTGGACAACGTTAAAGCAAATTTTGTGTTACTTAAAGGGAGCACCTGTATGAGGTATCATATATAAAAATTATAAGCACACTCATATTGAATGTTTTTTAGACGTAGATTGGGTAGGTTCCAAAATAGATAGAAGATCTATTTCAGGTTATTGTATGTGAGATAATGGAAGAGTAAGAAGTAAAACATTTTGTCACGATCCAGTATAGAGTCAAATAATATGGATATATCAACTTTTGACTGAAGATAATGTGGATATATCAACTTTTGACTTAAGTAAGACTTAAAATTTCAGTACCAACTAAATTGTGGTGTGATAAGCAAGCTGTTCTCCATATTACATCAAATCCTGTGTTTCATGAGCGAACTAAGCACATTGAAATTAATTGTCATTTTGTTTGTGAGAAAATTCAACAAAACTTGATTTCTACAAGATATGTGAAGACCGGAGA